>CAJQZN010043223.1:0-23762 GCA_907164685.1 Colias eurytheme
TCTAGCAGAAACTAATATTAGGGTCTCATAATGTTGATGAAGGCGCTCTTGACAATTGACATTACCATTTTTTTTCTAGATTTTTCTTTAAGGTTCCATACAAAATTCAATATTCTACAGAACCAATTTAAGTTTAAACATATTATAATTATGAATTATATTGACACTTGAAGTGTATTGAACTAAATGCAAGTAAAATAAGTGGATCGAGCAAAGGTTGGCACGTCAGTTAAGATACACTTATCTAATTACAATCGCTATGTACTTGCATAATTTAGATACAAAATCGTTTTATCGATAATGTATTATGTGAAAAATATGTACATGTTAATATTTAGTAAAGTGCGATATTTGATACTTTAAGCTACTTTGAAAATAATAAAGCAGATATTTATATTCTGTAGTACCTAATGCGTAAACTTAGTATCTTGTTGAGATATTATGAAGCTTTAACGCATAATTAAAAAAATGAGTTTCTTGTAATGTATGAGTAAAAACCTAATTGAAACTTTATTTGAAAATAAAATTAATCGATCGATTAATTTAAATTACGACTGGTTTAGATTAAGTGTAAATAAAATTTGTTATATAATTAAAAAGGTCTACCTGATTTTTCAATAAACTGCATAAGAATTTTAAACATTGAAATATAACTGTCATTAAATAAATTAACACAGATATATATTTGAAAAAGATAAATACTGAATTACATGTGATACTTCACCCATTTTTTATTATAATTTTTAACGAATTAATGGTTTTATGTTTTTTATTACCGCAAGTAGTTGTGTAACTAGGCGTGTACAAAAAATAATTACAAATGTTAAACGACGGTAATTAATTACGAAATTCATTTAAATTCTTTAAAGTAAGAGTATTCTAAAGTATCTATATATATTTTTGCTTATGTGTAGGTACCATTAATTATATTATAGTGTTACATACAGCTTGGCTTTGGTATTTTATTAGCTATGCCCGCGCTTGCGTAAATGTTTAAATTATTATAATTTAAGAATAATCTGTTCTAATTAGATTGTAGTTATATAGTAGTCATAGTTTACATTTAAAACAAAAACACTGATCAGTTTTTGCCGTTACAAACAACTCACGACTAATAATCAAACATCACTACATATTTTAAGATAAAGTCACTTACTCTGTCCCTATTTCCCTTTGTATGCTTAAGTATGCAACCGATTTTGATGCGGTTTTTTCATTAGATAGAGTGATTCAAGAGGTAGGTTTCGTATATAATTTACTAGCTGTTCCCCGCGGTTTCACCCGCATTGCTCCGCTCCCGTTGTTCTTAGCATGATGATAATTATATAGCCTTCCTCGATAAATGGGCTATCTAACACCGAAAGAATTTTTCAATTCCTGTGATTATTCAAACAAACAAACTCTTCAGCTTTATAATATTACTATAGATTAGGTTTTAGACAAAGCTGGCGAAGCCGCGGGCGGAAAGCTAGTTAATATATAGCTAATACTAAAAGAATTAATATGACAGTTTTAATTTATCATTCTTCCCACTTGCTTCCATAACTTCACCTTATATTTTATTTAAATGAATAGACAGTATAATCTTTCAATGGTCAACAACATTGTTGCTTGTAGGCAGAATCATAAATTAAACTGAATGTTGCATCTATAAACATATAATTACAATATAAATCGGCCTAGTATATTATTTTATTACAAATGAAACAGTTGTTAATACGCTTTACATGAAATTTAAAATTATGAGCCGTAAATTTATTGATATTTGATCAAATAGGTAAGTAGTTGCTCAACGTGGTAATAGTGCATTTTGCAAGCGTA
Organism: Colias eurytheme; assembly: GCA_907164685.1. Taxonomy (NCBI): domain Eukaryota; kingdom Metazoa; phylum Arthropoda; class Insecta; order Lepidoptera; family Pieridae; genus Colias; species Colias eurytheme. The sequence goes on from CAJQZN010043223.1 coordinate 1,822, forward strand.
TATCTTCATTTGTATGAATATTATAAAGAGATGTTGTTATTAAGCTATTTTAGTTCAAAATTACGCAATAGTGAACTGGCGCCATAATGCTAGCTTAATATATATTTGTAAATATTATAAACAGGCATGTTCATCAAGAGAATCAGGCATTTTCATCAACTTCATTTGTATGAAACATCTACTGTACAAGCACAGAATACATAATAGTAGCTAAACGCTACAGAACGGACACTCTCCGCCTCCCGCCAAAATTAAACACTTACCTCCCCCGCACGATCAGTATAAAAATGGTCCATATTTTTCTACAGGGACGATACGCAACGAAGATTGACAACATTAATCAAATTGACTGAAAGTAATTTTATTATTTTGGATTTGTGATTATCGTTTTTCGTAGAAAATGGTTAGATAGTGTGCTGTTTATAGTAGGGGAGGCCAGGATGCTAAATGTGGATTTACTCGAGCGTCACGGGAACCTATTAGAATTGGTAGATTAGACCATAGCGAGAAAAAAAGGTCCTATAATGTTTTCACTTTTAGCGGTGGGGAAGGGTTTTTTGATTTTTTTTAATTTAAAACAGAAAAAAATTGGCTTGGAAATACTCAAGCGCGTTAGATATTGATATTTTGCATGCTCCAGGACGTCACTGAAAAAAAGTATACGTTAATCTGACGATTTAAGTGTCGATTTAATCGCTATGAAGAAAGGGTCAAAAATTAAAGTAATATTATTCGAGCGCGTCAGATTAATATATGGGGGGGTTAATTACAATATAAGAAGTCCCCATTTCGCTAATCTGACGATTCGAGCTCAACCTTAGGGAATTATGGATTATTCAAATTTTCCAGCGGGGCCCCGGAGCGCACCCACCAACCATAACTGCTCATATTGACTAGAGGTACTAATGAATAGCTAAGGTACCGTCCCTTATAGTAATCTGACGCGCTCGAGTAAATCCCAAAATCCCCTCTTGGCCTCCCCTACTATTACGGATGTATTTCATCAGAAAAACGCGAATTTTTTTTTACGCTAGTCAAAAATGTGCCAACCATAAAGCGTTAACACACACATTTGCAGTCTCTACAGCGTGACTGTCAAAACGATAATTTTGTATGGAGTGTCCAGGGTGTGGTACAAGGGTCAAGGGCGGAATAGAATGAGAGGGGCGGAATTGGTAAAGGTTGAATCGACATTTTAAACTTCACAATAATAATATATACATATAATATATAGACCGTTGACTTGTTCCGAATTATAAAAAAAAAACGATAAAAATTTAGTTCGGATCATGGAACATTATCTACGGCATTTTATGTGATTATTATTTTAAACTAGCGGTCCGCCCCGGCTTCGCCCGTGGTACATGTTTACGTTTTCTCTACATAAAAACTATCCTCGTACTACAAAGAATATAATAAAAAAAGAATTATCGAAATCGGTTCAGCCGTTCTCGAGTTATGCGCTTACCAACACATTTTGCGATTCATTTTTATACATATAAAATGTATATAAGATAAATGTATTCATGTTATACTTGTAAATGGATTAGTATTATTAAAGTAAGTAAACATTTTCCTTCATCACTTCAAATAGAATACATAGTTTCTTGCATATTTAAAACTTGCATATTAATTGTTTAAAAGCGTAATACAATTAACTACACCTTCATGTATGTAAATTGTAGTTTATATTTCTTGATTTTCTCACTACGCAGTTAGCATTTTTTATGGAGAAATATTATAATACATTAAATTCTTTATGTTATTTTTCTTACGTACTCTTTACATTGAAGCGTAACTTGGTCGTTCTCCGATACATGAAAAATTTTACTTAAAAAACCTTTGGAGAATAGATACAGTTACGTGATTCAGTGACTGTACTGTAAAATTATAATTCAAATGAAGTAGCTACCAGTACTTAACGTGAGCTTATTGTACTCAAGTAGGGAAGGGTGTGGGCGTGCTACACACCGTTTGAGTGACACGATGTCCCCAAATAAACGGCCGAGCATTAAATGGGCGGTAAATGTTTTGTGTTCGGTGTAAAGGCGTATTTGTATTGGTACTGGTTAATCTGAAAATTGTAAAATGATTATTTTATAATACAATCGTGAAGTTTTTTATCTATATCAACATAAACTTTACAAATATCTATAGTAAAACAAAATGCAAACAGTTTGATATTTTTAATTTAATCAATAAATTATTCATATTAATGAGGTGTATGTAGTACCTAATTATCTCTTAGACATTAATTAGTGATATTCTCTCTATTGATATCTCTTACATATTAATAATATAAATTATTTTAAAGTTAACCTACAGAAATACCAATAAATGAGAAATTATTATTAACATCTGTATTTCCACATCATAAGAACTGGAGAGCTTATCAATTTAATTTCATCTCACATGTATCACAATCAAACAGATTACAATTTTAATTAAATGTTCACAACCAATTTAACGATTCAATCTAAACACGGCCTAAAATTATGACCATATTACCATACAATGCGCCACCGTAACACAGTCTTGTTATTTTGAAGGCTGCAGTCACATCATGACGTGATGCTATTTATGTTATAAAACACAAGCCTGATAAATCGTTTATTGAAACCTATCTTGATGACATTTGCAGGTTTTGGTAATGTATGGACTGATTACAATGGTCGCAATTGTTCTGTGTTAATCATTAGTCTCTGAGATTTATAATATTTGATCGCTCTACTTTATATGCTAATGTTTTGTAAGTGTCCTTTACCTGTTGGATAGAGTGCTAAGAAGTGCAATTAGTGAGTACTGCCAACATTCAGAATACTTTAATACGATAGTGGAGGAATAGATAAAAAAGATTAGGTACTTATTCCAAGAAACATTTTTGAATCGCGTAGAAGACAAGTATCACTTTGAAGGAGATAACTAATTCTAGATTAAGTGCTAAATTTATACACTTTTTAAACATAGGTACTGTATGTACATACTAGATATAAATCCATGAGTCTCTCAAGAGTTTAATAAGTAACATGAGGCCTTAAAACATCTTATATTAAATGAATAATTAATCAGTAAATGGTCCGGCATAAATTAAGGCTAGTTCCCATTTGGTAAGTTACCTCCAAATTCCTATTCCGATTTATAAGGTCGATTACATCTGCAACTAGGTTTATTTTGCGGATGCAGGTGGACAGTTTAAAGTTCTTAGTCGTATTATATAATATAACATGTTACTAGCTTCACATGCGTGTTAATTACTAGGATAAAGAGTATTTTTAAATCTCGACTATTTCATCTCGGTGCCAAATTAGATTCCGATTTTTATGCGTGCAATGGTAATGAAAACATATAAAAACATTCTATACCTACAATATATAATACTACTTCAAGGGTATGATTAGGTAAATAATCTTTCACACACAATAATTCAAAATGTATTCATATCGATTATTTAATATCGTATGATAACAGCCAGCAATTTTCTTTAAGTTAAGTTTGAACTCTCATAATATATGCCAGGTCGTTAAAAGAGCAAACGATACAATCATTTTTAAAAGCCCGCTGATTATATATGAACTTTCAATTATTTTAAGGCGCTAAAGGTTTAAAGGTGGGTGAAAATAATTTATCATTAATAAAGGTCAGGATTTATTGTATAAGAGCATGAATAGCTGTCATCTGAAGTTGTCACAAGTAAATTAATAATCAGTAGTGGGAGGCCTATTATCATTAAAAGTGACACATTATATTTTGTGTTCTTGACTCTAATTGTTAGTGTAACAAGTAACAACTATTTTCATCACGTACCGATCAAAAGAAACAAACAAGGGAATTATCACTATATGCGTATATCATATTTCATAAAATAATAATTGTAAGCAATTAACCGATAAAGGTAATTGAATTTTATTATTATTAACCCTTTCGCATTTGATTGCCGAAAAATATGAAATCTTCACTTGTTTTTAAAAGGTTAGCTTGAGTATGTGCTTGCTTGCTTGATTAGGTGTTGCGTGATTAATGTAAGTGTAGAAACGCAAACATTTAGAAAGAATCAATGATCAAATCATTTACCACGCGAAATCCAAATTATACCTACTATCTCTTGAATATCTTCATTTAATAAAATCCATTATCAACGTCACTTAACTTTTATTTTAAGTGTAATAGAACTTACCTTTATTTTATTTGAGGTCACGAGTCTGTGTCGATTATATCACTACATTACAGGTGTAAGTACTTGATTAGTCACGTGTAGTTATAGGTAATCACTATATCCCGTATTATGAGATATAACTGGTCATAACTGTACCTTTATTTCGTAATTTAGTTTAGTACTTTTCTGTCGGCTTGTCGCATTCATAAATCAAGTATTTTTAAAGTATGTCTTTTTAGCTTCATTAAATTAATTTTCAATTTAATTTGAACTTTAACTTAAATCTACACTAATATTATAAAGCTGAAGAGTTTGTTTAAATGTTTGTTTGTTTGAACGCGCTAAACTTCGGAAATACTGGCCCGATTTGAAAAATTCTTTCTGTGTTAGATAGCCCATTTATCGAGGATGGCTATAGGCTATAATTCGGGTGAGTCAGTATATGGATATAAAAGCATTTAGCAATACTTTATTTACGAGTTTACAAATAGAACATGGTTAGGTATGATAAGAACAATAACACATAAGAAAACACCTACATAATTGTGTTTACATAACATTCGACTTATGTAGATACTTAATTTAGACTTAGAAGGAAAGATGCATCTAACCTCAGCCTCAAGAACCTTTTATGGTCTCACCTGAATAGCTTAGAGTCATTTTATTACATCGTTTGATGTAAGACTATGAACAATCCAACGACATTTTACAAGCTCTGTAGAATAATTTTCCTAATTGATGAATTTATTTTAATTTTCATCTTATATATAAAATTCTCGTGTCACAATGTTAGTCTGCATACTCCTCCGAAACGGGTGGACCGATTCTCATGAAATTTTCTGTGCATATCGGGTAAGTCTGAGAATCGGCCAACATCTATTTTTCATATGTACCACGGGCGAAGCCGGGGCGGACAGCTAGTTATTTATAATATTGTAGCCTTATGACGGAAAACAGAGAGAGATGGCGGAACATAGTAAGCGGGTTACATCAGCCCTCCAAACCTCATGATGATGACCACGACCGCTCTGACAATAGTGTTTCGACGAAGAAGAAGAATAATATTATCCTGTGGTTGACGTTGTAGGTAATAATTTTTATAATATTGATGAATGTTTGGATGTTTTTCACTTACTATTTTATTGAATCGATCAATCAATTACCTACTTGTACATAAAGATTAATATTTGAGTAAAAGTAGAGTCTGTAGGTAATGCATAAATTCCCATGGTTTTTGTCGGATATACATAATAAATATAATGATTAGAATATAAAATAATAAATTCTATCTCCAGCAATAAATATGAATTAATATTATTACCTTAATTTGTAATTGTTTAGTGTTCTTATAGTGAACAATGTTACGTCCTAGTTCGCCTTGCATCTATAATAAACTCATAAGGCCTCAAATAAATAATAATTAATATTAATTATATATTATAGTTAAAATATTAGCCCTGATATGTCGAGATGTGCAGTATCAAGGCCATTTTGAAGATGAACATTAAAAGTTACTCGTAGTCGTGATTCGTGATAAAACGAAATGAATGATTTTATTTATTAATATTTTTTAATACTTCAAGCTTTTAAATTAGCTACCATTTTTCTCCATCTATGAATTATTAATGATTTCGCATAATTTGTTAAATGTTTTTTAATTCGAAACAACATCTAAAAAAGTGCACTTCTTAATATGCACTGAAGACTTGGATTAATTACATCAATTAGTATAGTTAATGCTTTTTTGTGAGATCGCTTGTTTTTTTTTAATGCTTCCATTAATATACAAAACGGTAAATAATTAATAGAGAATATATCATAGTTTGGAATACGATGAACACATACCAAAACCTTTCTGTTAGAAATAAATGGGCACGCCCTTCAAAACTTTACTGAAAACTACCTAATTTGATTTAGAATTGTATCGGAGAAAGTTTTTATTGTTAGTTTTTATTTGATATAATTATTTACGATAAGAAAATATGAGCTAAAACTCAAAATTCTTCTTTTTATTTTTTTTTAACATAGCTATTTCAATTGAAATTCAACATTATGTTAAAACCTTAAATGCCCATTAAGTCGTAATTATTATTTATTAAAACTAGTAGGTAGATACATTTTATAGGCTAATAATATATAACTTGTATTAATAACTTCCAATCAGTGGTGTTATGAATATTTAAGCAAAATTACGAGGAAGTGAGATCGAAAGGAAATAACTCCTAAATGAAATACGTCCATTTTATGGTACATTTATGAAAAAAAAGTATTTTTTGTTTTTAATGTGGAATAGCATGTAGATAGAATTCATAAGAGTAATTTATGTAAAGAGAAATAAGTTTTGTATGGGAAGCAGTGTATTTTTGTATTGCGTAGCATTGATATTTGAAGTTTCCGTGAAGTTTCAGTGAAGTATCAAAGATAATTAATATAATATTTATTATGATCGGACTACTCAAGGATATTGTAAAAAATAAAATACAATATGTAGTCTACACATTAATTCAATAAGCGGATTCACACAGAGCGACTGCTGCGCGAAGTAGCTCGGTTAGTATGGGCGTGGCTAGGCCGAGGAAATTCCATTTTCCTCGCAACTTTGTCACGACTAAGAGTTTTCCTTTTTAATAAAGAAGACTTCAAAAGATACTCTAACTTTGGATGACGTAACAAATAGTAATTTTTATCATCTTCTCCGGATTCCGGTAGATATTCTGGAACATTATATCTATACTATATACTATATAATATTATAAAGAGGAAAAGTTTGTATGTATGTATGTATGTATGTATGTATGTATGGTTTTCACGCATAAACTACTGGACCGATTTTGATGAAATTTGGCACAGATAATCTTTAGACCCTGAGAAAGAACATAGGCTACCTTTTATTGCGAAATATGTACCACGGGCGAAGCCGGGGCGGACCGCTAGTACTTTATAATTAGTAACAATGAAATGGATGTTGAAATATACCTATTGTAATTTGTGTAAAGCGATACGGAAAACAGGCAATCGCTTAATCAAGTTAAAAAAAATAACCTCTTGGATTCAATATCATTTATATTTCATAAGTGGAAGCACCAATAATAGGGTATACTCTACTCGTTTCGTTGCGGTATTTTTATGCAATGCGAAATAAAGTTTTAAGTCTAATAAAATTTTATCATCCAGGGAGATACATTTTATTTTCGTTATATTTATTGACTTGTGCAAGTCTCGTGTAAGATACCAATGTCTTCACCATGTCTTCACAATTGCGTATTCAATAAAATCTTTGCTCTAAACATTCATAAGCCTGTGTTTCTGCACTAGGAAAAAATATGCGGATGATGATAATAAATACCAATTGGCAATTTTGAAATTGGACCCTTAATTGGCTCCATAATTGTGATGTGTATAGGCAAGCAGGGACAATTTAGAGAACAACCAAAATTGCTCCAACCCCCGACCAACCGAGATTGTTCCTACCTACATAGATAGATCACTAAAAAGTTGCAGCTATCATAACTAATCTATCACATTTCATTTGACACTGATGACACCAAGGAAATAGCGAAATGTTCAAACCACAAAATTAATTTTACAGCGGTTCTTGCGGTTCCAAGCCGCAGTGTCATAAAGAAATGATTTATTGTAAATTGCTTTCCTTTATCCGATTCATAAGCTTTTCGTATTTGAAGAACTTTTCCTTTCCTGGACCATTATTTCTCGTGTTATTATTTGTTACACAAAATTGAAATGTATGAAATGATGCGTAGAATGGTCGTTTTATTCGAAATGATTTTCGTGACGAAAGCTAAAATAAATTTGATTGTTTTTATATTTTTTAATTGGCTTTATATTGTTTACAATGTTGCATGTATTGCATGCTAAATGGTTAGGGAGCCAGGTGCAAATTTGGTTAACTATTTCCTCTCAAGAGATAATTCGTCAGACGCATGAGAGTATAGTATTATAAAGCCTCGTGAACGTCAGCTGGCGCTCGGTTGGGGGGGTGAGCGGTTGTAGCCTCCCACGCACATAGGAAAAAAAATACACTCATTCATTCATTTCCTCTCAGCTAAAAATTTGTCAAATTGTAGCTAACCCAATACCTCAACGAAAAAAAATAGTCAGCTGGTTACAACATGGTGTATTATACGTCAGCTGGTGTCTCGAACATGAAAGTTAAATTTAAAGAAAAATTTATTTTCCGTTATTTCCTCTCAAACAAAAATTTACCTGATGATAGCTTATATGTAACTGTGGATAAATATATATGTCAGCTGGCTGTATCTTGGTGGAAAAACCGTCAGCTGATACGGGAGGCTACAACCGCTCTTCCCCCCAACCGAGCTCCAGCTGACGTTCACGAGGCTTCATAATACTATACTTTGATGCATTTTACTAATTACCGCTTGAGAGGAACTTGGTCATAAAATCTGCTGCTGGCTCCCGGACCAAAATAAACGCTAACATCGTATCGTATTGTTACTATTTACATTCAGGCCACTTCCCATATAAAATTGGCGATATTATAATTTAAAGAAAATGTTGGTTTATTTTACATTACCTTACCTTTACCTTACCATAGCTTTGCCCCCTGGTTTTACCTATATAACTCTACCCCTATTAGTCTTGGAGTGATGATTTGTAGCCTGACGTAGCCTTCCTCGATGATAAGATAACTTATCATTGAAATTATTTTTCAAATCGGATACTTGGTTCCTGAGATAAGTGCGTTCAAGCAAGCAAACAAACAAACTTTTCAGCTTTATAATATTAGTATAGATTCGTTATTTTAGGCACCAGTTTCTACCTACAAAACAACAATTAAGAATACATCCTGTGTCGCGATCGAAAGATGTTCATCGGAAATGAAACCAGGAAACACGCTGTAAATTAAACGAAACAATGGAACTAAATATTAAATACTAAATCGTTTAGCAAGGTTACTTAGTTAACACATCGTTTGAATGCCATGTTCATTGGCCCATAGTTGACCTCCAACATGATGAGTTGGAAAACATGCGATTATGACATTCGTGTAGAGTGTAGACTGTAGTCTGTAGCAGATTTGTGAACATCTTGAGTTAACGTGTTAAACAAACACAGTACCGTACTTAAGTATTATGTTTGAACACAATGTCAACATTACAACAATATGTTGTTGATTTATAACTACGAGATGTTGAAGCGATGTTTTAGTATTAAAAATGATATTTGGAACTATAAGTTCATGTTGAAATTGAGTAGATATTATATTTTTGCCCTTTGCTTTACTTAGTGACCTTCAGAGGGGCCACCATGATGACATAAAGCAGAATTATTTCCATTATGTGAATGTGATGATGACCTATATCTATAGCTCTGTAATTTTTCCCTAGGTCATAGTTATTTAAAAAAAATGCGACTGTTATTAGCAGCAATGAAATTCGTCTAATCATCATAGGATTCTGAATAACAGCAATGGTCAACATGAATCACGTTCCTTACAATCATTTTAAAAATATAACTGTAATCATGATTGTTCAAATGAATTACTAAAACGTAAAACTATTGTTATTTTAACTGAAAATATAATAATCGAATGAACCAGATTAATTTTAAGTGTTGCATGCAATAATTTCGTGCATACACACTGAGATCGTAAATAATCTCATAAATCGCGTTTTTCTAGTGTATAAAACAGTTTCCGTAAACAACAAAGAATCTTGAATTTTGTGAAGGAGATTGTTAATGCATAATATATTGTAATAAACAAAAATAACGAGTATTTTGGACGTGTTTTTCGTACTTGAAGATCGCAAATGGAGCTTGGGAAAGTGATTCAATAAACAACAGAAATTGTATCATATCTTTTGTTTTTACCTCGTGACGTAACACTTTAGTATCGGAACCAATTTAGTATCACAAAAGGCACTTAGATTCCTTGGAGGAATTGAATAACCGCTAGTTTATCAGGATTGTTAAATAATGAATAAGACAGTAGATAAGTTGATCACATTTATTCTTAAACGTGAGCTTGGGTAAAAGTAGATTTATTATTGCTATGTAAATGTAAAACACTTGAAATTAATAGTAGAAATTATAATAGCATTGCTGTGCATTTAATCAAATATAACAAGTAACAAAAACTTGAAGATATAATCGTGTCGTTTATTAATTTTACAAGTAAATATATTTCGAGTTGAGTGGCCAATAAATCTTATTAGCTTTATGGTGAGTGTAGTTAAAGTGCCTGCTTATTGTGCTTTTATTTTGTTTACCTTGTTTTATTCGAAGTTCAAGGACAGTAGAGTCTCTCATGATGTAGAGTTTTTTACTCCTTACTTATTTACGATTACATTAAGGGCTTGGTCTAGTAGTGCAAACAAATGCATCCTGTCATCCTATATGTAAATAATACAAATGTACTAAGGGAAAGTTGCTCCACTTAATTTTTAAAAATTAAATCATTCGTATGCATAATTTAATATTCGTAATAAGTACCAAAAATGACAATTTGAAACAAATTCTACTTAATTGTTTCTGACAGGTCGTCTTTTTTCATTTGATATATCACTTGGGTATAACAGACAGCATTCGTTTTTCTCATTCCCACTTTTGCCCTACATATAATTATTGGATGAACCGATTTTGATTAAATATGCCTCATTATACTTCTCACGTCAGGTCATGCCCTTTCATTTGATATGCCACTTGGGTATATTCGACAACTTTTATTCCCACTTTTATACCTACATAATATATCCAATAAATGGATGAACCAATTTTGATATTATGTCTTATTGTACTTTACACGTCATGTCTTTCATTAGATACGTCACTTGAGTATATTTGATAAAATTTATTTATTTATTCCCACTTTAACCCCTATATCAAATAAATTGATGAACCAATTTTGATATAATTTGACTTGTTGTTTCTGACAGGTTGTCTTTTTTCATTTGATATATCACTTGGGTATAACAGACAACATTCGTTTTTTTCATTCCCACTTTTACCCCTCTATATAATAAATGGATGAACCGATTTTGATTAAATACCTATGCCTCATTATACTTCTCACGTCAGGTCATGCCCTTTCATTTGATATGCCACTTAGGTATATTTGACAACTTTTATTGCCACTTTTATCCAATAAATGGACATGTCGTCTATTTTCATTTGATATATCACTTGGGTATAACCTACATTAACAACTAACATGCGTTTTTTTCACCCCTATATAATATAATAAACAACTAATGTAACAAAAAAACGCATCTAATTCGTATTACCCGTTAGCGAGCTACGGTGGCACAGACAGACACGCAATACACACATAGCGGTCATAACACCCCTCTTTTTGCGTCGGGGGTTAAAAATATAATACCTACGACATAATTTCAAAGACCTTTTATATAGAAAATTTACCTAGAAGTAACCATAATGCTATTTGTGCAGGTTTTAGACTTATGAGCAAAAATCTAAATAAAGGTCCTTTGACCCCCCCTACTACCCCCTCAGCATAACCACCCCCCCCACGCTTGGGTTCTTTCGATATGATCATCTGGACATGTCAAGGAATAACTTTAGCGTATAATTTACCCAATAAAGTAATTCATGTGTAGAATGCCTTAGCAAATGTTCGCTGTGATTACTTAAATGGTCATAACTTTTTTATTTATGAACCGATTGACATGAAATAAACACTAAATGTTAAATGAAGCTTACCACAATATATTAGTGAAAACCGCATCTAAATCGGATAAGCCGTTTCTGAGATTAGCGTGTTCAAACATACAGACAAACAGACAAACAGACAAACAGACAAACCGACAAACAGACAAACAGACAAAAATTTTTTTAACAACAGTTTTGGGTTTGGGATCGATTTAGTAATAACCCCTGCTAATTTTTTTTTACATATTTTCATTGTACAGACACCACTTTTCTAGAATTTTATTATATGTATTGATGATGACAAGCTTCCGCCCGCGACTCCGTCCGCGCGGATGTCGGTCTTCGCGTGGATGGTTTATCCATTTTGAACTGGGAAGACGTTTCTCACTAAATTAATATTAGACGATCACTCTCGCTCGCCACACTGGACACGTCCGCTCGCATCAAAATTCATAAATTACATGCATCGCGCGGAACGCCATCCTTATAATTTTATTATAGGAGTCGAGGAGGCGTGGTGTCGTGCGGCCCGCGTGTGCCGCAAACGGTTCAAGCCAAATCCGACTTTTGGCGCTACAGGTTACAACTTACATCGCTGAATCCACTGCGGGTAACGCAACGTGTGTTCGCGGTTCTACAGAACAACGTCTATGGATAAAACTGAAAAATTAAGATTTGTTTTTTTTCTTCGTATTTTTCCAGGATAAAAAGTATTCCATTTTATGCCTAGGATAATAAGGTATAATTATACCAAGTTTCATCGAAATCGAACCATTAGTTTTCACGTGATGCCTTCACATACAGACAGACAGATAGACAAAAATTTTTTTAATGACATATTTGTGTTTGGTATCGATCCAGTAACACTGCTATTTATTTTTTAAATATTTTCAAAGTACAAAATTCTACAGATTTATTATGTTATGATTTATTATGTTATGTATAATATATAGATTTATATTGATAAACCTAATAAATCTTTTGCTAGCATTCTGATGCTTTATCGGCTGCACTGAATTTTTCTCTTTTTTTTTCAATCGCTTGAATGATATAGGATGGGTCCTTGATGGGCATCGAATGCTGAAGTCTCGAATCAATCAATTCTGACAGTAGGCAATTTATGTAAAATCTTGATAATGGTCCATCATTTTATTTTGACTAAACGTTACATACTTTTTTATAAATTCTATTTTTAACGAATGATTCATTCCAGTCCAAACAGCAAATAAATAAAAAATAAAATAAAAAATAAAATATCCTTTATTGAATTATTATGTACATTAATGGACGACTAAGATCCGTTAGGCAAAAATAAAAAATACAAGAGTTACTATTACATTACACAGTTATTGAAATAACACAAAAAAAGTATCAATTTAGAAGTTATTTAAATATTAACGCAGAAGCCGGGCATAAAATGCCAAGATGCTGCTACCAAAATTCGTTAAAGCATTTATAATCGAGTTACTAGAAGTAAAAAGAATATTCCTAAATCTAGCAACGCGATGCCTGATCAATGAATCGAGAACCGGCACGCGGGCTTCCGCGAACATGCTAGACGCGCTACACCAACGCGGTAGTTTGAATAAAATTCGGAACGAATCATTGTATTGTACCCTAAAAATTCGATAATTTTCTTTTTTATACCTTGTCCACAGTTGTGGAGTATATAGAGCGGTGCAATAAGCTTTGAATAGTAATATTTTTGCATTTCTTTCGCACTTATTAAACTTTCTTCCGATCATGTTCGCGCGCGCAGCCAGAGAACGCCTCTCTCTGTCTATATCGAGGTCATCTGTCAGATCATACGAAACTATATGTCCCAGGTAGCGGAAAGAATTAACAAATTTGAGCGGCTGGTTATACAGGTAAACAGGCAAATGGATATCCTTAGAGGTTGCGCCAAAAAGCATAGCAACCGATTTATCTACGTTATAGACAAGGTGATGCCTTTCAGCATAATTTTCACAGATGGTGAGGAGCTTACGGAGCGCGCCGACCGAGGGGCTCAGCAAGACCATGTCGTCAGCATAGCTGAGGTTATTCATACAAATACCATCGATGTAGCAGCCGACACCGGTCTCGCTGAGCTCCTCGATCAGCTGATTAACATACATATTAAATAAGAGAGGAGAGGTCAGACCTCCCTGTCTTAGCCCACATGACAGTACAAACTCATCTGAGCAAGTGTTTCCCCAGCGAACGACATTTTTTTGTGTAGTGTACCACGTTTTAAGCAAGCCAATGATGGCAGGTGGCACTCGCGCTTCTTCCAGCTTCCTCCATAGGATATCATAATTTACACGGTCGAAAGCACGACTAAGGTCCAAAAAACAAGCATAAACCTTAGTCCGTCGCGTAACGTAATAATTTACAGTCTGTTTCAAGGAGTAAATAGCTAAATCAGTTGAACTTTGTTTTTTAAATCCAAATTGAGCATCGTTTATCGAAATGTATTTAGAAATAATATTTAGAACAATCGAATCTACTAGTTTAGCGCAAGTCGTCGCGATAGAAATCGGCCTATAATTCGAACTCGACATTGCGCTCATAGTTTTACTTTTAATCACGGGCGTTACAACACATTTTATTAAAGCAGAAGGCAAATATGCGTGTTTTATACAAGCATTTATGAAAACTGATAAAAAGACTACCACCCATGGACCACCGAAGCGTAAATGTTCTACGGCAATGTGATCATGACCACAAGATTTACCTAAATGCATTTTTCTAAGCGTGTCGTAAACTGTTTTTTCATCTATATGAATAGAAGATAGGTCAGATAAATAAGAGAAGGAATCGTCAATACTATTGCTAATCGTAAATAAGCAGACTTCTGCTTCTGCAACGTTTAGTTGTCCCTGAATTTGGAAAAAATAGTCATGATTCTTATCTATGACAAAAGTGTTATTTTTTTGCATTGTATTTCAAATATTAATTTTTTTATTTTTAACCGCATCTTCCGCATTCATGTCTTTTGCCGGAATTAGACATTTAACTTCTACTAGTCCCATTTTCCCTTCTTGATATGGGAGTGTATAAAGTAAATTTTTTAGATATTTCTCGTTATACTTTTAAAAAGTTATTATTGTTATTTTGCTCATTAGGTAAAGTAATTTCGATATCAGTTTTAAGTTTTTTGATACCTGCAATAATAACGTCATAATCGCCTGCACATACTTATCGATTACACCCTGTATACAATCCACCATCCACATTCATAGTGTTTTCCTGTCCTCCTCTCCTTTACGCTGTTCACCGATACATTTTAAATGAGTAAATCTGCTACCACTGAAGGATGTTTCATTGTGATCAGCAAACTTTCACAACTGTTGTCGATTATTTGTTTTTCATTTTTAATCAGCAATTGGGAATCATCAGTTTTGTTTTTTGCAGATTGGTGATGTACCCTAACAATACGTCGAAAAGGGAAAGCATCAATGAATTATCGTTTTCGTCCTCTTTTTTTTATTCTGTGCGTCTCTGTTACTTGTGTTTGTTTAGTTCTCAATACCCATTGAATTTTCTATGTTATTGTGATCTTCCATTACATCTGAGTTTTGATGATGTGATGATAATCTATTCGTTTTAACATTGGTAGTTAGAGTTGGTGGACTAAACTAGAAATGGTGGACTACATTTTTTAGCGCGTCTGTAAGATCAGAATATGAAACCAACATCCTGTATTTAAGTTACAAAATTAATAATCAAACAACATGCCGCTACGTTAAAAATGACTAGAAGAAAAAATTAAAACACCTCGACATATTTGGAATTTTGGAGTAAACAAATCATTTTCCCCGTATGTCCCAAGTTCAAGTTCTCAATACAAGTTTATATTATATTTCGTATTTCTCAAACGAAAAATAAACATTTTTGGAACTTAAAAAAAAATTATATTATAAGAAAATTTATGAGCTTACTTTTAGTTTTAAAGAAATATACATCCCTTTACTGACACCCCGTAAAATAATGAAATTGTTGCCAATCACCTTTGTAATCTATTTGGTTTCATTAACTTTATGTTCGAAGATAATTTTTTTTCTAGTAGTTACACGCATATTTTTTTCGTTTATTTTCCATATCGAAATCAAATGTTTAAAAATACGAATATTTGCACAAAACTAAGATAAAAATAATCAATTAACAAAAATATTAAATTTAATGAAGTAGAGCAACTTTCACTTCGGTATGAAGGAAAATCGAGCGTGGAGCACACGTCAGAACGCTCCGGCCCAAGGAGCGCGACTAAAGAAATTCGCTAGGATTTTTCCTAATTATTTTAAATATTTTTTTAATATTTAAAGGATTATCGAAATTCAAAAAAAAAATTTTTTAAAGGATTAATACTCATTGGTCTTCAACCAACTCGAATAAATTAATGGAAAAAATAACTTTTAGCAGTATTTATCAATAGATTTTGTAAGGCAAAAAATGGGAAATTTAATGAATTTATAACGTTCTAATTAGGAAAATCATAAGTTTTTCGGCAATTGTAATCAGCAGATTTTAATTACGACTATATAAGGATAATAATGCGCTGATCAAATTGTATAAATTGTAATCGGTTGCAACGTAGTGAGTGCACAAAGTTAGCTCGAAATGTCTTTGGGGGAAAGAGACTTATCTTTAAGGCCTGATTAAGGTAACATAAAGTAACTTTATAAATGTGAAAAAATTCACGCGCATTGCGTATATAACACTAATTGATAAACAAGAAAAAAAAATTCAGTTTATCATTTCAATAGCCGGGAAAAAATTGTCAAATAACTTGTTGAAAACGCAATTTTGCTAGACTGCAGCCTTAAGTACATACATATTTCTAATAACAAAATAAATAACAACTAAGATATACATTCAATATGAATTTCGCCTGAACAGAGCATAGTTTTATAGAGTTAAAACCATACAAAAGCACATTGATCGGTATGGATTGTAGTGAGTAATTAATATGAGTGAATATTTTTCTAATTAGAACAAAAAACGTTATATTTAGAAAAATAATTAAATAAATTACATGAATTTCACTAGGCTATATTTCTGCTTTTGTGCCAAAGAATATGAATTATGCACACCAGCTATTGCAACCGAAATTAATAAATTAAACGTAGCAATTGTAATATAGATTCGGATGCAATGCAACAAATCGCAATTTCACGTTCTGCCACGAAATAATTGACAGGCATTCGTTGCGTTACAACATTACTCGCAGGATTCGCATTCATTAAAACATTATCTACTCCACATAAATAAGATCTTCGTAACGCATGTCATCCGATGTTCAAAACGGTCGGAGCGTGAAGATCCCATTCATAACTCGATGATGAAAACGCTTCGGAGAATAATCCGAAGCGTGTAAGCGTTTCGTAAATTTTCTTCGAGTTTCATAGTTATCGGTTATCACGGGCGACGCTCGGAGCGCGCGATGATCGCACAGTTGATGTTCGCGCGTCGGTGAAGACACATCCTGCCAGTCACTAGCGCCAGTGACTTGTGCGAACTTTGCGAGTGATATAAACGATTTCGTATCGGTTGTGACACGCCGGTGGTTTTATAAAGGGTGCGTGGTGTGTATTATTTATAAGGCTAAACTGTTTTGGGATGATTTTTGCAAAGTATAAAGGTTAAGTTATAAACGGATTTTTTTAAATTATGTAATGAAATTAAAATGTATGCTTTCTCTGCATAACGATATGTATATAGGAACGACCGCATCAAAACCGCTGTCCATGACGAATTTTATATCCGACTTTACATTACAATGATTTGAATGTACAAAGTTACAAACTATTATAAAAATATGTTTCATTGTAAATGTCAATGTTCTGATAATCTTGTTAATCTTCTTATATATAAAAATGAATCGCAAAATGTGTTGGTAAGCGCATAACTCGAGAACGGCTGAACCGATTTCGATAATTCTTTTTTTATTATATTCCTTGAAGTACGAGGATGGTTTTTATGTAGAGGTAACGTAAATATGTACCACGGGCGAAGCCGGGGCGAAGCCGGGGCGGACCGCTAGTATTAAATAATATTTATAAAAAAAATAATTGGCTACCGCATTAACTGTCAAAGACAAATAAGAACTTCATGTCATTGTTATAATATAATTTATACTAAACTGTTTTTTCAAGAAAATGTAGATATTATGTTATAAATAAACATCCAAGTACTAGAAACAATGATAAGAATATTATTTGAATGCGTACCTAAATGAAATAAAAGAATGCAATGTTAAATAAATATGCAATAGCTGACGTTATCGCAAAATTCTGCAATTTCTTCTAGTAAAACTATAAAATGTGTGCCTATAAAGCAAAACTATACCATATAATTTTATCGAGTAGAGTCAAACTTGTTTGTCGAATCTCAATTTTTTTGCCTCGTGTGGATCTGAAAAACTAACCCATCAAGGAAAAATTATATGTGCTTTGATTTATGAATTATGTAAATATTCTACGGTAAAAAATTCAAGGCAAGAATTAATATGTGGCCTATTTAGATTTATATTAATGCAAATTATGGAATGAAGTAAAAATGTAAATAGCAATTAATTTTAATTGCCATTTTTGCACTATTCAAGTTGAGAATAATTCTGCTCACTTATTTCGGTTATGTTACCCTATGATAATTATACTTTCATATTAATATGAAAACATGCGCCATAATTAAATTTCTTGGAGTAGTTATAATATACCGGGAAAATATTTACATTATGAGGGCACATTAGTATTTAGTACCTACATGATAAACGCGTTTGTGTAATGCGTAGGCTACAATCTACATAGTTCTCTTTAATCTTTGGAAACCATACTTTTACGTTTTACAAAATATTTATTTTAATACTCTATTAACCCTTCTGGAATTATAACATAACTAATTTAATCTAATATCTATTAGAATAACATTATTATGATAACATTATTTTATGTTCTTAGATAATTTTTAACCACGTTACCAAAAGCCTCGGAACTTCTTATGATGGATATGTAATTACTGTTTTAAGATTCACATGTTATGAGGTTATAAACTGTATTCAAATGTGTATTCATGTTTATTTATTTGCTAAAGAAATTGATCGCAAATACATAAGTACTAAGTTTGCAAATTCATGAATGAATAAATGCGAATGTTTAAATTCGATTAATATGCTCAACGAATTCATTATTTGTGATTGATTTATTGCTTTGAGCCTCCTAATTTTAATTCGATTTCGCTTTTAAAATATCATCGATAGTTTAGAACGTCAAGTTCAGAGTTGTGTCATAGGTAGTTGTTTTTAGTAATTTTAATATAACTTTGACGTTTATTTTGTAGTTTCAATAAATATAAGGAATATAATAGGTTGTAGTAGAATAATACGAATTTGTAAATAATTCGAATGACCTTTACTTTAATAATGACTTAATCTTTGGTCACAAAGACAGCGATATAATTTGGAACTCCAATTAAAATACCATGCTAGAATTATTGATAATATTTTTGCCTTATTCGGAACTATACTTAATTACATATTATCGTATCGATAGATCGGTATTTCAACTCCGCAAAAATAATTTAAAGTTGTATGATATTGACGGGCTTATAGAAACAGCACAACGTGGAAGGAACATGAAAAAATCCAATGAAATTCTTTATTTTTTTTTATTTTTAACATCATCTGCAAAGTTTTATATTTGTTGAGTGAGGAAAATTCATATAACAACGAATAACAACGTAAAAGGAAAAAAAATAATAAAATTAATCAAAACAAACAAGACATGATACCACTGAAAAAAAAAACGGTTTATGTTCAAGCATTTAGCATCAATTTAAAGAAACATACATTGAAAAACTTGTTCTGCAATACAAGATCTAAAACATTCATAAATATCTATTTTATAGAATCATTGATTCGTTCACGGTGCATTTAGATTGAACGAACATAGAGTTAGAGCAAGAGCAAGAGCATTCTTTCGTGATCTTATAGTCTAAACGAAAACTTGTAACAGTGTTGTTCAGTATTAGAACATTGCATGGAATCTTGTCGAACGCACTAAGAACAACGAAATAATGCTCTACGCCTTTACACTAAAGTAATTTGACATAGTGGGGTTAGAAGGAGCATCCGCTCGTTTGATGTAAATGCACCGTTACATACCTAGAATGAATATATAAATAGAATAAAGATTCTACCTTTAATCAAAAGCTGCCACGTGCCCACGTATGCTTCTGCTATCGTAAATCGTACATTCTATTCTTTTTAACAATAATGGTTACTTTTAACCTAATCTGAAATCCTTGATTGAAAGTTGTTCTTATGTTCTACACGTATACGTTGGCAGTTGGCAAAGATAGTGTTTAAATAAGAACCTACAAAGAATAAGCGGCTTCTTTGACATTACATATAATTAATTGTACGTGACTAGAAAATTATGGTCAATTTGACCTCTTGACGACTGCGAAGGGACCAGTAGCATTTGTTACACAATAAAAATAAATTTAAATTTGTAACAAGTCGATTTTGACTTTTAAATAAATAGATAAGGGGTTAAGTATCTGTAGTAGGTACTTCTTTACTTACAATTGTAGATCTCATAATTGCAAAACACTTTCATTTGAGTGAGAAGAACGTCTCAGGTTTAAGTTTTGCATAATATTTAACGTTATCTAAACTTAAGTATCCACGACAAACATACACGAAAAAATTGTTCCTTAACTTTTTTAATATGCTTTTCGTGATGACTGATGCAAAGATGTTAAGTTTCATTATAAACTTTCCACCCGCGGCTTCGCCCGCATTTTCAAAGCAAAACCCGCATAGTTTCCGTTCCCGTGGGATTTCCGGGAAAAAACCTATCCTATGTGTTAAACCAAGTTACCCTCTATATGTGTGCTAAATTTCATTGTTTTCAGTCAGGTTCAGTTGTATTTGCGTGAAAGAGTAACAAACATACATACATACACATACATCCATCTCCACAAACTTTCGCATTTATAATATTAGTAGGATCTACTACCTACATTACATAGAATATGCACAGTCATACCTACTTCTAAATTGAAGATGTTTTTTGTCGCCCCTCATCCTGTCTGACCAGGAAGTAATTAAACATCATCAAGGGTTTTTATCTAAGAAAAACGACTTCATATAACATTTAATTAGCAAGGTCATTAGTACTTAAATAGCGTATTCATTATAACGACTCTAATTCACCGATGCATGTCTTTGTTTGATATCATCTTAGAATCGTATTATGTATCTTATAGAGTTATTTAATATCATTGTAAAGCAGTATATTAACTCGGTTATGTATATTATATACATATTATGTATGAGGTGTTATTTAATTACCGTATCTGATACAGAATAGTATATTAATGGCGGATGTCAGAGCTTATTTAGGAAAGCACAATTTAATAATAATGATTGATTAACTGTATATTAGGAGGTCTTAACAGTTACGAGAACAAGTTGCAAAACTTCATATTTATAAAAATAAATATTTAGAGCATGTCCTTCCTTATAAATTTAAGATATAAATGTATAAAACTGCAATTGCCGTATAAGTTTTGATTACATCGAGGATAAATAACGTGAAATAACGGACGAAAACATAAATGGCTTTATTAATGTTTATCATTATATTTTTAGGCAAATTATTAAATGAATAAATTAACACTGTCCTTTACCACTTATTCATATTTTAAGTTATTCATATCGAGTAACAAAAGCAATTTAGATTCTTATTTTTACAGATTAAGTCTTGATTAAATTTTAAAATATAAAACAGTAAAATTGTTCTTCCTCAAGTCATTTGTGTAGTTAAATTTATCGTATTTTGTTATTGTATCGGGAATCGATAAAAATATATATGTAATATAATACCTACAAGTCGTTTAATATTATAGAGTATGTGTATTTATATTTTCTAATGAATAAAAAAACTTGCCCTCTGTATGTCTTTGCGGTAGTGTTGTAAAAAGCTACAGTCATGGTCAACAATTTTTTGCGTATTGGTCATATGGTTATTGAACTTATTATTTAAGCCGTATATGGCCAAAGACGTAACATATGATATACATAATATGTCCATATAAGGTAGGCACCATAGAAATCTAAATAACAAGACACATAGAAGTGCTAAAATGTCAT
>CAJQZN010043224.1:0-10916 GCA_907164685.1 Colias eurytheme
ATCTTAAGATAAAATATTATAGTATCTTCACCGTGTGTGACGCGCTTTATACATATTTTCATTTTATGCGTGTAAACCAATAGCGGCATAAACGTTTAGAAATAGCAAGCAAAAGCGAGTTTTAAATAAATCGATTTTCATTCGATTGAATTTCATTAACTTTAAAGATACGTAATATATGAAAAGATTATTTCACTTGAATCATAATCTATACATATAATAAATCTGTAGAAGGGTCAATTCTGTACATTGAAAATATTGAAAAAATAAATAGCAGGGGGTGTTACTGGATCGATACCAAACCCAAATATGTGATTAAAAAAATTTTTGTCTGTCTGTCTGTCTGTCTGTCTGTCTGTCTGTATGTTCAGGCATCACGTAAAAACTAACGGTTCGATTTCGATGAAACTTGGTATAATTATACCTTATTATCCTGGGCGTAAAATAGGATACTTTTTATCCTGGAAAAATACGTAAAAAAAAATTAATCTTAATTTTTCAGTTTTATCCATAGACGTTGTTCTGTAGAACCGCGAACACACGTTGCGTATTATTATAGGCCTAGCCGTATTTGTGTCCAATAGATATTTATAAGATGTCATTGTCAGAGTTACTGAAAATGGAGAAATAAACCATCCACGCGAAGACCGACATCCGCGCGGACGGAGTCGCGGGCGGAAGCTAGTAAATAAAATATAATAATATCATGATTCACATAATACAAAGCATAAAAAATTCGATGAAAATTCTAATTGTATAAAAATATTTTATGATCTTAACTTACAAATAAACTTTGTTTTGTTATTCATGTTTTATAGTTAACTTACGCAGCAACATAATCCGCGGCCACATACGGCTTGTCATTAGGCAGGCGACAGTAGCCCTCTTTAAACGACAGATCTGGTAAAGGTAATGTAGTGTTTATAAAGTTGAACACATCCTGAGCGGTGCACGGTCGGGGCAAACAGACACCAAGGTTGAGCCTCGCATTTGGATATCTGGCTAATGTACTGAAAATATTGTAAATAGATACATTTATTGGTCCCTCTTCATAATGGGCAGCGTTGGGCGAGTAGAGACAATCAGGATAATGGCCTAAATTGGCCATCATTTTAAATTTGTAATCGCCGTAATGGCGGCAAACATCGACGATCATTTGTTGGGCCAACGCTCTCGATTGTGAAGAGGATGGATCCTCTTCATATTATGGCTTTGTGAGATTGAATGCGTTTTTAGCGCGTGTTAAACATTGGTGTTAAATCGCTATGCTGATGCCGCGCTATGACACCGGATTTTGTTATACTATGCGGTAACATGTTTTAAAACATGTAAGTGATAAATCAGAGCCTATTTAATTATTCCTAATATTCCTTAAATCTATTAAAACACACTCACTTATTCACTTTAGCATCTTGAGCCATATTAGCGAACTGAAGAACCAAATTGTTAATCATCTTGGTACCGGGCATTGGAAATTTGGTAATCATTGACTTAGAAGGCATCGTTTCCATAAGGTTATTTTGGACAAAGGGCACGCCGACCATACAGTACTTTCCTTGGAGGTGAACATCGTCAATGGTGTGGTCTATTGCAAGGCATTCGAAGTAGTCGCCGTATTCGTGAAGATTCAAGGTTAAGATACCGCTCGGAAGTTTAGCAGAAGCATCCAAAACTAAAAATGACATATTCTCATGTGTATAATAGTACTAGCAACACACCACGCAATAGTGATAGTAAATAAACTATCTATATATTATATAAATAAAAATAAACCGATAAAAAATACAAGTTATACATATACATAAATCCTTTCTCTGGAATTAATCCTTCTATTAGAAACGCATCAAATCCGTTGAATAAAGACCTAAATATGCATAGATATCCACAGCGGAAAGCGACTTTTAAATAATACTACAAATATGTAATTTATACTATGTATCTCTAGTATTAAAAATTAGGTCCACTGATTGAATTAATTCAAAAGCGTCAATAAAGTTCCAAGTATATTACAAATATTTATTCGATTAGTTTTAGAGTGGCGATTGAAAAGCCATATTTCAAAGCCATTACTTTCGGAACCATTAGTTACGAAGTTTCTATGGAGAAGGAGCAACAAGAAACTTGCTTTTGAGTTGCTTTTTACCAATTGGTTAGAGAAGTGGAAGTTTAACAGAAAAGGGAAAGCAAGAAACTCTGTAGTAGGTTTTTACAAATATTCAGAACTTTACGATCTTTTGGCCCTTTTCGCTATCGCGTTGGGCGAGTAGAGTCAATCACGATAGTAACTGTAATTGGCTGTCATTGTAGGTATTTATTCATAATAACAAACAAACGTCGATAATCATTGGTTGGGCCAACGCTCTCGATTGTGAAGAGGGCACATTATAGGTATACTTACACGGTATAGCCCAAGTACTATTTGACAATGTCGTCAATTGTTTTTGACACTCCGCTGGGTCCAAAACTCGTTCATATAATGCAGAGTCAAATGCCTTCTTAAAGTTCTTTTTATAGCTGATCATTTTTCATTCATTCAGATTATAGGTAGGCATAGAATATTGATCTGAAACAATAATTGTCAAAAATGTAATGATACGTATTTTTCCACTGTACCGTTAAACGAAGGATTAAATGGTTAAAACCGATTATCATTAGAACTTCTATTGTCTTGTGACATAAAAAGACCTTGTTTAAACCAGACTATAAATCATGGTTTAACTTTAATACCGAGGTTTAAACTTGTCCTTATACATTGTCCTTATCTATGGTTTAACGCTATAACATGTTTTATAACAAGACTTATCTTTACCATGGTTTTAATATGTTTTAAACTGCAGTTAGTCCATATTTTGTACGAAGTGTTTCAAACGACGTTTAACACATTAACAGTTAAACTTCCCGCGAATAAAAACGTAATAGATAGAAAATTATTTTCAGTATTAATTTTCGCAGGCAATTACCAAAGTTGGGCAACTCAGTTAGGGAGACACTTAGCTGTAAAATGTATAGGATTGGGTTAAAAGCTTGTTAAAACTTTAGTTGTTATTTCGTACCGCTCGTTAAGAAACCACGTTAGAATAAGGAGTTAATTGTATACAGGAACTTTGCACCTTTGTCTATTCAAGACTGAATATGCAATACATTAAATAAAAAAATGTTGTGTGGTTTTATGAAACCACGGTAAAAGTGAAACTGTTCGAACACTGCTATGTGTAGCGCATGTCGCGTGACGGTCGGCTTACCTACTCGGCAGCCGCGATACACGCGACATGCGCTACACAGACCAAAAAGTTTGAGACGATGTAATAAAAGTTTCACTTTAAAATTAAGATTGTATTGACTCGTCCTACGCCATTTTTACAAAAGAGCAAATAACAAAGTTAATATTTTATTATACAAAACGCTACGCGAATTAAATTTGATAACTTATTATTTTTCTTCAGATAAAAAATAATATTTCTCAAATATCAAATCTAATGGTCCCTTGGTGGTTTTTATTTTGATACTAAATATAATTTATGTTTGGTGTCGCTTTATCGGGCCAAAAATAACTTTCTTCAGAACTTCACAACTACATATTGTTACTTTTTTACATAAAAATAAGCAAATAACGTAAAATGGAATTTTACACATTCCTTTGCTATTTTCAAAATTAAAATTTCACATAGCTTGAAAATTATTTCTAAGTTAATAAAATAATACTAAAATCAAAACCAAAAAAATTACCTGCCGATCACGAATCCAGCGTGCAATGTGAATAAAATTTAATAAGGCTTAAAAATCGTATTAAATATTTTATGAACCACGATTCTTGTTTTACACGATTGTGATAGTTGTTAGGTTATTAATAAATGTTTTATACTAATATAATAAAACTATCTTGTTTTTATAACAATAATGTTCCTGAAGGATATTATTACTACTACATAGAGACATTTTCACTAAAAATTCTCAATCTATACTATAGATATTAGATAATATTATAATGCTTAAGAGTTTTTTTGTTTTTTTTTTTGCTTGAACGCGCTAATCTCAGGAACTACTGGTCCGATTTGAAAAAAATATTTGGTGTTAGATAGCCAATTTATCGATTAAGGCTATAGGCTTAATCGATAAATTGGCTATAGTATATCATTACGCTAAGACCAACAGAGCGGAACGACGCGGGTGAAACCGCGAAGCGCAGCTAGTATTTAATATTTATTAGTATTATTAATAGAAGGTTACATTATTTCTGATTTAAAAAGTTATTTTATTTTATCCTGGGTCAACCCGAAAGGAGCCGGATCGACTGAATATGATGAAAATAGCGTAATTCTAAAATAAGGCCTACTTAGCTCGACAATAAAAGCCATATGAGAGCAAACGATATCAAAAACAGGAATACGTGACTGTTGCGAATGTGATATATAATTTTTTGGTGCCTTTGTTGCCTCTATCGGGGCTCCATAATATGCTATGAAACTCCATAACATAAAATATAATTGAACAAGATATATTTTAGTTTTATACTATTCAAATATAAAGTATTATGAATGCGAATTTTGTTTAATACCGGAAAATATTTTAGACTACATCTTAACATACGAACAAAAACTAATCATACTAAACTTCTGTGAACATTACATTTCTTTAGCAATTACTCTTTGTTGAAAAAAACAGATACTTTTTTTGTTCAGTATTAGGAAGTCAAATGACTGTAGCTTCGCCTGATGGAAAGCGATAAGCGTGGCCTAGGATGGAACATGCTGACCGAAGAAATGCCTATTCACTTTTATTTTAAATAGCTCTAAAAACTCTGTTTATAATACTTAACTATAATATGTTCAAAATGTTGCCTCTAAAGTCCCAAGTCCGGCCCTGTACTACCAGAATTGTCGAAACAACGTTAGATTGACAGTCTTTACGTCCCACGCGTGCCTTTGTTTTTGAGATATTTCGGTTATCATTGTATGTTTGAAAGCACCTTCATTATCGCAGTTTATATTACATTATTCGTATAACGATGTTTATTGCTAACAGCTAGGCTGTTAGATTGCGTTATTACTCAAAAACGTGTCTTTTGTTAAGGGTATGTGCAATAAAACACACGTCGAATCTTTAATGTGAAATACGAGCTTTGCGCCCTCGTCTTTGCCTGCTTTGTAGTCGTCTTCGTCGTCGTTTCAGCCTTGGGACATCCACTGCTGGACAAAGGCCTCCCTAAGAGCATGCCTGGTAGAACTTAAAAAAAAGGCGTGTGGCACTCGAGGACTGCCGCGGTAAAGCTATTGCATAGCATGCCTTCAAGCTACACCTCCGTGCCCGTCGGAGTTGGGAGCGTGAGGTTTTTTCGTTACGGAATTTCTGGATTCGGTCCCCGCGCTCAAGGCCCGCGATAGAAGCTATGCAATAGCTTAAAAATAAATAAATACTTGTCAACCGAAAACACTCAGTGTATCACAACCTAATTACTGAAAAATATTTTTGATACTAATTTTATTTCCTTTCTATACAGATATTAACATGTTATTTCTATATAATATGCTACCCCAAACCTCAGTGTATCACAACCTGCTGTATCGTAACAAAGGGATGATGTATCTCAAAGCTGCTATCAATACATTCGAGACACCTGGGACAACTACGTGTGTCTATTTTCTTCGATAAGATAACAAATAAACTTTATAGCATACATGATCAATGGTAGATATTATAAGCTCCTAGCTTTCCGCCTACGGCTTGTGATTCCACCTTAGTACAATGGTTAACACGTCACGTTCGATTCCCGTTGGAGACGAAGAAAAATAAAATGAGCGTGTGTTTCTAGCACACGTATCAGAAGTGAAACTTCTTCGGTAAGATTCAAAATCGTCGCCTTACTCCATGACGTGGCGGATTATCCATGACGCGACCTTGAAATTTTATTCTCAACGTGCCTGAAGAAGTTTCATTTCAATAATGTCTCGGTCTGACAGGACAAACTGCATAACTGAATAACACAACAATAATAATTAATGACTATAATATTTTTTTTCAACCCATACTATGGATAAAAAAAAATACTTATATTCTTTTTTACCTCGTTAAGGGGAGAATTTCCATAAATCACTGTCTGCCTGTATGGTGTTGTCATGTTTCAATCGCGATATGAAGCCACGAAGGTGAAAGGATATCTTATTCAGAAACTAAACTAAAAAGTGCTGAAATATGTTGAAAATTTGAAGGTATAAACCAGGCGTAGTAAATTTATTATGTTTTATAAATTATAAAAGGTATTTAAAAGTCAACAAACTTACAAAACAACAGTTGAATGAACTTAATCTTTAAGCTGAAAATTTTCCAAGGAGCTCTATTTATTTGACGTTGTAGGCGTAGTTTTTGCAATTCATTCCATTATAAAATGATAGTATAACAGTATTTTTACAAACTTTACGCCTATCAATTAATTATGACGATGCCTCAGAGTGAACTAAAACTCTCACACGAAATTTATGAAATTTCATATCAGTTTTCTTAATGGTAAAATCGATATCTCCAGCCGTATGCAAATCATGCCACATTAGTGTTTGGTTCACATGATTTAAGGTTTTCTGTGATATTTTATGAATAAGACTGACATAGTATTACTATGGTGAGTTTAAATTTTTATACTAGGCACGGAATTTTTAACGTTTTTTATCACCAAGTTACCATATTTCATGTCAGGAATATACTTACTTTTAAGAATATACGTTATGTTATTATCATAAACTAGCGGTCCGCCCTGGCTTCGCCCGCCCGTTCTTACATATTTCGCAATAAAAGGTAGCCTATGTTCTTTCTCGTTGCTGGTCTTTGGTTGCTGAACTAAATAAAACCGGCCTGTCGTGGCAAGAAGTCAAAGCAAAAGCCCAAAATCGACGTGACTGGAAAAAGTTTACTGAGGCCCTATGCTCCTCGAGGAGTTAAAGGAACAATCATCATCATGTTCTTTCTCAGGGTCTTAAGATTGTCTGTGCCAAATTTCATCAAAATCGGTAAAGTAGTTTATGCGTGAAAACCATACATAAATAATATATAATTACAAACCTTTCCTCTTTATAATATTAGTATCATTATAGTAAATTGAATTAAAAATTTTAAATGATGGAATCTATGAAATGGATAAAATATGTTTATAAGCTCTACATAATATTATGTATTTTAAAATATTAGATTCCGATTTGTTATGCGTAAAATAAACAACAAAAACGAATACATTTCAACTCTAAACAACTAGAAGTTATAATATTAACAAGCATAATCTCAAAAAAAAAACAATTAAATACCTTCACAAAGCACAAAAAGAAGCACACAAAGCCAATATCTAATACATCCTTGTAAGTCCTAATCCAAGGCCACATAAAAAATGTATGAGCAGAATAATGAACTATATCTATGTACATAATTTACGTCAGGTACAACGGATTACGGATCATATTGGCATCATTTTTCTAATAATAACGTGGTTCTATCAGAGACGCTAAACGTGTATATTTAGAAATTATAGTACCCTGGATCTAAGTTTAAGACATGTCTACGCCTCAAAATAAAAATCTTTTAAAAATAAGTAATTTCTTCTTTTTTCAATAACTAATTCTAGCTTTCCGCCCGCCCATTCAAAGGAAACCCCGCATACTTCCCGTTCCCGTAACACCGGGATAAGACCTATCCTATGTTATTTCTCAGGTCCATCTATCTCTTTGAAAATTTCATATTAATCGGTTCAGTGGTTAACGAAAAAAAGACAGATAGAGTTACTTTTGTATTTATAACATTGGTTAGGATTTTTAAGCCTTTAAAATATACTTTTCTATTTTCAATTAAAATAATGGAAGTGTACATCTATACTAATATTATAAAGCTGAAGAGTTTGTTTGTTTGAACGCGCTGATCTCAGGAACTACTGGTCTGATTTGAAAAATTATTTCGGTGTTAGGTAGCCCATTCATCGAAGAAGGCTATAAGCTATAAAATATCATCACGCTAAGACCAACAGGAACAGAGCCACGCGGGTGAAACCGTGGGGCGCAGCTAGTAATAAATATTAAGTATCTGTGCAATAAATATTAAGGAGTTATTTCCAAGTGAAATAGAATGTACGCGCCATTCGGTAATTTTGCGAATGCATTCATATTTAATTGCCTAAATGTTTGTAAATTATAGCACAGTTGGATAATAAATTAAAACATATAAGACAAAGACGATTTAAACTATAAAGTGAACGCATTTTCTTAAGAGATTTTTTTAATATTTCAATACGATGCTGTACAGGTAACAATAACGTCATCCTAGTCTTTATGAAAAGAAAAATATTTTATTTTGAAACATCTTCTTGTCCTGGCTTCACCCGGGACCTACCTGCAGCAGGGGCAATTTTGAAATTTTACCCTAATTGGCTCCTTTATTGTGATGTGTCAATACACCTGCCTATGCAAGCAGGGGCAATTTAGAGAACTGAAATTGCTCCGACCGCTGACCAACCGAGATTGTTCCAATATTGCCCCTGCGGCAGTTACGTGAGTAGCCGGCCTTTACTATCAATGTCAAAGAATTTTTAAAATGGATTACAAACAAATCAAGTGTTTCGTCTATTTATTATTTGTTCAGATATTACGAGCTACCTTAACATCAAAATTCACCACACATACCAAAACCGATATTTAGTCATTATAATTATATGAAATTTCAAAGACCTCCACGTGTATACATTTACTTGCAAACTAAACAGAACTAATGGCATTCATAGCGAATAAATGATTTATTCAGAAGCTCTCAACAGATATTGACTTGCAAACCATATTTTCGTTTACAATACCACTCGTGTGGCCTTGATGTGCTTCCATTTTGTTCATAGTACCTTGTATGCGAAATAGGTGGAATTTATTTTGATATAATTTGAGTAAAAGTTGAATTTAATAAATGTTTTAATTGGAACAAGGATCTTTAAGAAATTAAACAATTCTCAATCAAAGGCTAAGAGAAGAATATCAATAGTAATAATGATCAAAATTACTGCCTAAAACCACAGAATATGTCCCGTGGTTCAAATGACCCATAATTTTTTCAGTTTATATAATATGTAATATTACAATAAAATTACATTTTAATGGAGTCGTTAAGGGTTTAAAGTTACATTATGAGGAATTATTGAAACGAATTTTTTCATCATTAAGAAACTATTCCTAATCAATCTCATTTCGCTTTAAACATGTATTCTCATATCATGCGACATTTTCAGCCATAGTCGCATACGATACAACGGAAGGCGTCCATTAATTTAAGATCCTATAACAAGATATCCTATCGTTGAGGGATCTTAACCACGCCATGAATATCCCAGTTCTAAACATTGAGATAATATTACTACGTATGGAGGAGACACCACGAACAAAATCTGTGCGCCATTTTTTTGCTCTAAGTTTTAAAAATTATTATCTAGTTAGGTACTTAACGATGAAAGTTATTCCTTTGCACTTTTCCGTATTATTTGTATTATTTGTGCAATATCGTAACACACACGAAGGCATGTTTGATGCGTTTCACTTTAAAACCATTAAAAAATACCGCTCAACATACGTCACATGACGTATGTTGAGTGGAACATACTTAAGTGATGTAGGCGGTGTCGTCTCCATATTAATATTATCTCAATGGTTCTAAAGTGAATTAGTTTAATATTGAAATTGGCGGGTCAAATTTACTTGAACTTGGTTTAAACTAATAATGGATACGTGCCTTTGTTGTTATAAGTGTCACTTTGTGTCTTTTACCCGACTGTGAAAGAAGGAGGGTTATGTATATTGTATGTATTTATATTGCAGTTTTAATAGTAACTTTTTAATTGAGATTGTTGATTTTATAAAATTTTTGCGTTAACACAATAAACACAACGGTGGAAACAAAAAAAAATACTGATATTATTACCTATACATAATTATTTATAATATCATTTGCACCGTATCTTCAAAAATACTGGACAGGTTATGATGAAATAGGCATATGACGTGACTTACTTGACCATTAAAAGTTATCACACACTAATTCCTACAGCCGATTATATATTTCTATTTTGAATACCTGACAATAGTCACAAATACAACAATATCATATAACAATTTTATAAAAATGTAAAATATTTCATTTTAGTTTTAACATTCCAACGCAGAAAACAATATGACAATTCAAACACAAAATATAACGACGTTTTTATTCTGTTCAAATAAGAGACCAGTTGCAGTCGTTAAAATAATGTGAATAAAGCTTCGTTTACAAGAACTATTTGGGTCGTTTAAAAAGTTAAAGAATAGAAAAAAAATATCGATTCGAATTCGTTTACCGTTAGATAAAATATTAACTACCTATAAATATATAATAATACTAGCGGTCCGCCCCGGCTTCGCCCGTTGTACATATTTCGCAATAAAAAGTGGCCTATGTCCTTTCTCGGGTATCAAAATATCTCTATACCAAATTTCATGCAAATTGGTTCAGTAGTTAAGGCGTAATTGAGTAACAGACAGACAGACAGAGTTACTTTCGCATTTATAATATTAGTATGGATGTGCTATTTATTAAATAGGTTTGAAGTTGGTGCCGAACATTAAGCACTTAGTATTAAGCCCGTGCACCGACATCAAACCTTTTTAATAAATAGCACATATAAATAATATGTAGTAAATAATAATGTCAAATCTTTTTTATCTCTTACTTTTCCGTTTTTGAAGTCGGTTGTTTTTAACGCAGTTATTTTTATTAGTGAATATTAGGCTTTCCGTGCGATTAGAGCTTTTTATGAAAATTAAGCTCTCCGTGTGATTAGAGCTTTTTATGAAAATTAAGCTCTCCGTGCGATTAGAGCTTCTTGTGAAAATTAAGCTCTCCGTGCGATTAGAGCTTTTTATGAAAATTAAGCT
>CAJQZN010043224.1:11016-25550 GCA_907164685.1 Colias eurytheme
AAAATTAAGCTCTCCGTGCGATTAGAGCTTTTTATGAAAATTAAGCTTTCCGTGCGATTAGAGCTTTTTGCGAAAATTAAGCTCTCCGTGTGATTAGAGCTTTTTGTGAAAATTAAGCTTTCCGTGCGATTAGAGCTTTTTTGTGAAAATTTAGCTTTCCGTGCGATAAGAGCCTTTAATGAAAATTAAGCTCTCCATGCGATTTTATGCGATATTATTAATTCGGCCGGTATATTTTTTTTATGTATGTACACCGATTACTCCGAGGTTTCTAAACCGATTTACGTGATTCTTTTTTTGTTCGATGCGGGATGGTGTCGAATTGGTCCCATAAATTTTTTTTTTCGGATAGGCCCAGTAGTTTTTATTTTATGAGCATATTTGTCTGTACTCGATGTCTGAGTTGATATTTAGCAAGTAACTTTGATTCACTTCCCGGTAACCGATTGGGCTGAAATTTTGTATACGTATGTAAATTTGATAGCGATGAAACATTATCATGACATGAAGCTGATTTGATGATGGAATCGGAAGGTGGCCATAGGAACTCAGTAATTTATTGACTCAACTTTATCGAGTTTGGGCTCGTTTGATTCGTGTTGAAAAATACACTAAAAAGTATTAAATAAAAATAACTGCGTTAAAAACAACCGACTTCAAAAACGGAAAAGTAAGAAATAAAAAAGATTTGATATTATTAACTACTACATAATATTATTGTACATATTTCGCAATAAAAAGGGGCCTTTGTCCTTTCTCGGGTATCAAAATATCTCTATACCAAATTTCATGCAAATTGGTTCAGTAGTTAAGGCGTGATTGAGTAACAGACAGACAGACAGAGTTACTTTCGCATTTATAATATTAGTATGGATGTTCCCCTGCTGGGAGACGGGCCTCCTGTGAGAGTACAGGCAATAATCCACCACGCTGGCCAAGTGCGGGTTGGCGGATGACATATGTCGTCAAACTTTTTGATTCTTCGATGTGTCACTTTCCTCACGATATTTTCCTTCACCGTTCGAGCAATGGTGATATTATCAACAGACGCAGATAAATAGAAAATTTTTTTATTTTACGAGCGACTGAATTTGTCAGGAATCCGCCCTGGATTGGTTTGAACGGATGCGAGCTCGAGTCCCGCCTCGTGATCGATTTTGTTCTATTTATTATGAATTTATATTTATAAAGCATTCGCTAGCGGTTCACCCCGACTTCGCCCGTGGTAAATATTTACGTTTTCTCTACATAAGAACCATCCTCGTACTTCAAGGAATATAATAAAAAAACAATTATCGAAATCGGTCCACCCGTTCACGCGTGATGCCGTGATAACGCGTAACGGGTTTCATTTTTAGGGTTCCGTAGCCAAAATGGCAAAAACGGAACCCTTATAGTTTCGTCATGTCCGTCTGTCCGTCTGTCCGTCTGTCCGTCTGTCACAGCCGATTTACTCGGAAACTATAAGTACTACAGTGATGAAATTTGATGGGAATATGTGTTGTATGAACCGCTACAAAAATATGACACTAAATAGTAAAAAAAAGAATTGGGGGTGGGGCCCCCCATACATGTAACTGAGGGATGAAATTTTTTTTTTCGATGTACATACCCGTGTGGGGTATCAATGGAAAGGTCTTTTAAAATGATATAAAGTTTTCTAAAAAACATTTTTCTTAAAGTGAACGGTTTTTGAGATATCAGCTCTCAAAGTCGTAAAAAGTATGTCCCCCCCCCTCTATTTTTATAACTACGGGGTATAAAATTCTAAAAAAAATAGAGGTGATGCATGCTAATTAACTCTTTCAACGATTTTTGGTTTGATCAAAGTATCTCTTATAGTTTTTGAGATAGGTTGATTTAACTGTAATTTATTATATTTGCTGCTACGGAACCCTTTGTGCGCGAGCCCGACTCGCACTTGGCCGGTTTTTATTATATAATATTATATAGATTTGAATGCCATAAAACCAAAAATATCTAAATTGGAGTTATCACGTTATTGGATACAGTAATTGGATATTCAAACCTAACAGTGTGCACAACGCCTTACCGTTAAAAACAATAAAAGAATTCATTAATGTTATGCAAACGTTGTACTTCGCTGGGAACTTATAAATCTTTGAGTTAAAAATTCAATACTTTTATTTTCTCACTGGTTCACTTCTCTGTTGATATTACTTCTTTAAAATATAGAATGCATTTTTAGATTTTTTCCTGGTTTATATTTATACTAGAGGTCCGCCCCGGCTTCGCCCGTGATACATATTTCGCAATAAAAGGTAGCCTATGTCCTTTTGGGTATCAAAATATCTCCATACCAAATTTCATGCAAATTGGTTCAGTAGTTTAGGCGTGATTGAGTAACAGACAGACAGACAGAGTTACTTTCGCTTTTATAATATTAGTATGGATACTAGGATACTCTTTTTAGTATAGGTATTTAATGAGCTTTCCGCCCACGGATTTGCTTGGGTATTTCACCTCTATAATAGATGTTATAAAAGAAAAATATATTGTTTTATACACCACTAAGAGTTCTAACACACGAACGGCAAGCTGTGAACGGCAGAGGCGACATATTGACTGCTGCCGTCGACGTGCCGCCGACTGCCATCGACATGCCGTGACGGCTGAAGTAGCCTCTGCCGTTTACAACTTGCCGTTCGTCTGTTAGAACTCTTAGGTATAACTCAAGAAAATCTGAACGGATTTTGATGATTTTTAGTTCGTTTTATTTGTCTTCGCTTGAATTCGTAGTAAGTAGTAACCAATTTTATAAAAAAAAATCATCCCTAAATAGGCCCGTTTAGCTAGTAGGTACTAGGTAATGTACATAAACCTCATGTGTCAAAGTTACAACGTGAAAATAGGTCGTAAACTATTTTATATACCTCTCAATGATAAGGGTTACTTGGCAGAACGTTTGGCGGTAACGAGGGGTCAGCTTGTAATGTAGGTGTAAAATGTAAATAATATACAATTATGTTATGGCAGTAAGTTATATTATTCAAAATTTCAATAAATTTTTTGTAGCTTTAGAACAACTGTTCAAATCAAAAGTCACTTTTTAATTATATTTTAATAATTTAACTATAATT
This sequence comes from Colias eurytheme, assembly GCA_907164685.1. Taxonomy (NCBI): domain Eukaryota; kingdom Metazoa; phylum Arthropoda; class Insecta; order Lepidoptera; family Pieridae; genus Colias; species Colias eurytheme. The sequence continues at coordinate 14,118 of CAJQZN010043224.1, forward strand.
CTATAATTAAAAAGTGTTGGTTTGTCAACACTATTTCTACCAAATTACAAATAAATAGATATTACCCAACTAGTAAATTTTCTATATTAGAGAATACAGAATACAGACAACAATTAAGATAATTTATCGTGAATGATAAGGGTATCAAAGCGAACTTTGCAACTAAATCGTTAGTTTTGAATAAGACACCATTATAATGCAAATAAATGATAAGTAACAACGTCTTACGATAAATTAGTTATTTAGTTTGATTTACTAGATTTGTTTTCAGATAGGTACACTCAATTTTGGTAAAAATTCGAGTTCTTAGCTTGATTATTTTCTGACATTCTCTTGAAATATATGTAGAAAGATAGAAATTAAGATAGCATTCACAACTTAACATAAAGAACTAAAACGACTAGACTTAAAAGTGACCTCAAGAATTTAGACTTTCCATACAAAAAACAGAACCAAATCGGATTCCTTCGGTAACTACAGTGTCACAAACATACACTTTAAACTAATACCATGTCTTATTTTTGCGTCGGTATTAAAATTAGGTCATCTACACAAGGAAAGATACCGCTCCCTCCCGAGAGCGACGTTAAGTAGACCTTTTAATTAATTGTGTTACCACATTACGTATAGTTAGGGAGCTAGATACAAAAATATTTAATTTAATAAAATTCTACATGTTATTAATAGGCTTTTAATTTTTTTTAGCTTTAATCACGGTTCAACTCAAGCGATGTGGAAAAATATTAATATAAATAAGCTGACTAAAATAAATAGCTACCTAGAGCGCGCCTCCCCCGTATGGTAACCAGATAAAAATAACCTACGTACAAGACTCTATCTCTATACTAAATTCCATACAGAACTAACACAACCAGTTTTGATATTATTAAGTAACACACATCCATACATACATCTATCCAAACACGTAAACTTCCGTATTTATAACGTAAAACTTAGACTGAGCAAGTCACATTTTTCCTCACACGCCCCACTTTGAATAACTTTACAAGCATGTACACATTTAAGTCGTACTCCTCGAATTTTAGGTAACAATGGTTATGTTAATTGTGTCATTAATATTTCAAAAGCGAGCTAGGTTATAGTGCAAGAGCTGGCGTTAAAATATTATAAAATTCTTGACAATTTACTAGTTTTATTTGTGTTAATCTTTGGTATGTATGTTTAAAATATATTCATTATTTTTTTATAGTGTACGTGTATATATGTATTTTGTGTCAAGAATTTTCTGTAAAAAATTCAAATGAAATAAAATCAAAGTAATTAAAAGGACGGTCTTTATTTTGACCGATACTACTACTAATAAAATATATTTTTCGTATAATTTGTATCAATCACATACAGATAAAAAAAAACAAAATACATAATAGCATAACATAACATAAACAAAACCGTCTCTCGTAAACTATAAACCCTCCCCTGCGTTGCGTGTATCACGTCAAGTATCAGCCATTCACTTATTTACCATGACTACGATTGCTGAAAATTACTCAACGTTTTAACATATTAAGCTACAATAATTTTAACATAACATTCATTGCATAATTATTAGTAGGGGATCTTTGTTGTTAGTACTAATTTATAATGTTTTGTATTTTTTTCCAATTATTGCAGAATACTATTTCTGGTATTCAAATCTCCCCTCATACTTACTAATTTTAGTTTATGATTTTGAATTATGTTTAACTAGCTGTGCTCCGCAGTTTCACCCGCATTGATCCGCTCCTGTTGGTCTTAGCGTGATGATATATAGCCTACTAGAGGTCCGCCCCGGCTTCGCCCGTGGTACATATTTCGCAATAAAAGGTAGCCTATGTCCTTTCTCGGGTATCAAAATATCTCCATACCAAATTTCATGCAAATTGGTTCAGTAGTTTAGGCGTGATTGAGTAACAGACAGACAGACAGAGTTACTTTCGCATTTATAATATTAGTATGGATAGCCTTCCTCGATAAATGAGCCCTCTAACATCGAAAGAATTTTTCAAATCGGACCAGTCGTTCCTGAGATTAGCGCGTTCAAACAAACAAACTCTTCAGCTTAAAAATAATATACAATTATTTTCTTCCTATTAGTTTTTTCTTATTTTTCATTATATTAAATTATACAGTTCAATTAGGCATGATTTAAACTGATTCAAAATCTAAAAAGTAAAAGCTCTAAAGAATCCCAAAGTGTAATAAATGGGTAAACTTTAAAGTGGAAGTCGAAGTATAGCTGTGTAGTAAAAATCCTTACTAATGAATAATCGATATATTCACGAATCTTTGACTGCGAAGAACAATTTGTAAATACGTGTGACACGTTTTCTATTGTAGGGATGTGGTTCGCATTTTGTGTGATTAAAAGTTTATAAATATTTGAAAAAAAATTTCGTGAATTTCACAAAATAGAAGACACTTCTAACAGTGTTTTGTAAGAATTTTTCTTCATATCCCATAATATTACATTATATAGAGTTTGGTAGCGTTGCAGGGACCAGGGTACAGCTTGTAAATAACTTACGGTACCCTGCTTATTTAAAGTTCAATGCAAATAGAACACCACTTTTTGTCACTTTCCTGATTCACAATCATTGCCCTTTAAATTCAGTTAACAGATCATAATAATCTTTAAAATCAAAACCTATAGAAATCCACAAATATACAGAAATGGCTCGTATTATAACAAAGGGTTTCGTAACTCGGTTAAATGTTCGCGGTTAAAATTCAAAGTTGATGGATGATTTAAACAAATTTGTGAGGTCTATAACTTTTAAATTAGTTTAAAATCACCCTTCATAATTATTATTTCATTTCACACGAAATAATATTATATTTCAAGTCGGATTTATGAAATACATTAATTGTGTTTTAAAAATTATTGGTTAAAAGAAAAAAGTATATAACTTGGTAACTTGGTAACTTGTGGTCCGACCCGGGTTCACCCGTGGTACCTACATGTTTAAACTATCCTATCTCTCAAGTTGGATCGAACTGCACATGGTGTGCGAATTTTATTATAAGTAATCGGTTAAGTGGTTTAGGAGTCCATTGAGGACAAACATTGTGACACGAGATTTATATATATTACTAGCGGCCCGCCCCGGCTTCGCCCGTGGTACATATGAAAAATAGATGTTGGCCGATTCTCAGACTTACCCGATATGCACAGAAAATTTCATGAGAATCGGTCCACCCGTTTCGGAGGAGTATGCAGACTAACATTGTGACACGAGAATTTTATATATAAGAAGAAGATAGTAAATACGGAAGAGATCTGAACAATTTGAAGACACTATAATTTAAGTACTTAAATGTTTTTTTCTCATATAACTAATCTTATCAATACTGCCTCCAAAAGATATTGATTGGACAGATTTTTGTTAATTTTAAACTGCGCAAAACAAAATATCTCACATTTAAAAAACAAACTCGATTTATTATCGTTTGCTATATAATTGTCACATTTGTAATTTAGACATAGATATTAACTATTAAAAAAAAGAAACCGATTATAATATTGCTAATAAGCCACTTAAAACGATATTTTTTTATCAGAGAAATAGGGTAACGGCACCAGTGGTCAGCCAGGCACCAGTGATCAGCCTATTGCGTTGTTTATTGGCCATAAATATCGCTGTAATCAAAATAACCAAATCACGCGCACTTAAATAGAAGCTCTGTTTCGTTATTGGTTCATGCATCACGCGATAGGAGCAGCAGGGGGTCAGGGGAGAGAAGTAAACTCGTTCGTACAGGTGCTGTCCGCCGACAAGAGCAGAAGTGTCATGTCTGCAATATTTTTTGTTTCACGTGGTGCTCTTTTGAAAGGTGAGAAATAACATATTTTAGTATGAAATGTTATTGTGTTTTATAGATAATAACTTTATAGATTACTTAGAGCATTTAATTTTATGAAATTTGATAAAAAATATTGTTTTTTTACTTAAAAATTTGAGGGGCTGACCATTGGATACTGATTTTTTATGAAAGATCCAATGGACAGCCCCTGGGGCTGATTACTGGGATTATTCCTAATTGTTAGAAAACCCAGTGGTCAGCCGCATTTCAAAATATTTTTTCAAGCGGCTGACCACTGGGTCTCAATCTGTGGTCGCAATGATCCAATATTCAGCCACGATGTTATTGAAATAATATTTTAAGTATAAATGCGAATGTTTGTGTTTAAATCTATAAGTAATACTTCATGTTAGTTAAGTTTTACCTGAAATAATGGTATTATGTATATTCATATCCAAAAGTTATTATTGTTCCCTTTTTTTCTAGCTAAAAATGCCGCCAAGACAACAGTATCCTCCAGAGAAATCCTCCGAAAGAGATCCTCCTGTGGTTGATTTTAATTATATATATTGTGGATTATAGATACATCAATAATATTATAAACTAATACCGCAGATTTTTTCAAAAAAGAATTATTGCTGTTTTTATGATAAATAATAAGAAGTTCCTAGAAAATAATAAGACACAAAGAGATTGTAATAGTATGTTTAAAATAATATTTGTATTATTTGCGATATACCTACATTGTTTTGTGCTAAGTGAATCGTTGCTATAAAAATGTGATTAATATAGTTGATTTTGATATAACATTGTTTATTTTGATCTCATAATTAGTTATACTTACTAAAGGCTGAACACTGGGTTCAACAAGGCTGTTTATTGGTTTTTAGAGGCTGTTCACTGGGACACTGGTCCATTTTTTGTTTAAAATTAATTATATATTTTACTAAGAGAATTATTGTTTTTGATAAACGCTGATTCGAAACTACAATAAACAATAAATCCATACATGTTGAACGTTTTTTTATTCGACGATTGTTGTAGAAATGGCAATTGTCAAAACTTCAAAAAGCTGTTATGAGGCTGACCACTGGTGCCGTTACCCTAGTTTAAGAGATAAATAGTTAAAACCATTTCAACCGCTATTTTCAATATGGCGGCCGTGGGACAAGGGTGGCGACCCCACAAACTTGGTTTTAGCTTCACACCCCCTACATAATTATCAAAAAAACAAAATTGCGCCCTCTAAAAAACGCAAGGTTAGGCCTAAAAAATGTAACATTTCAATGGACTACTAGTTTAGACACATAAAACTTCATCTCTATAAACTTCATAACAAGCGTATTTAATTAAAAACATTTGTAACTGACAGTGCTGAAGCAAAGCTGTGTAATGTACACTAATAAAGTTAAAAATTAATACACTAGCCTTGTAAATTAATTAAAGTGTATGGTAACAAGGGCCGTTTAGATCTTACGATAAAATATCGTGAAGATTGAATAAATTATGATAAATGGTATTAATATATTTTTTTTATGAAATTAATTGAATTAGGTTAAAGTTATTTTGACTGTGTGAAATTATTATTTATAGATATTATATTCCTATGAAAATTAAATCTATACATTTGATCTAGGCTACACCATTTAAATGACAATATTTGAAAATAACTGAAGTGAAACTTCTTTATCGGGGTTGGAAAAAATTTAGTGTAACATTTTTTTGTTACGCGTGACATTTTTCCGTTCATCTTTTCTTATCGCCATCTTTTTCTTATCCCTACCACGCGTGATTCGACGTATTTCTGTAAAGTTGCATATAGTAAATTATTTTTTGAAAAATAAGGTCATAAAGAAGTTTCACTTCTTACGTGTGTATACTAGTACACGCACGCATTATTTTGTTTTTTATATGAATCTTTATTTTTCAACAAACTCAATCTCTCTCTTTCATCAAAACTCAAACTCTTACTACTTGTTTATAATTTGTAATAAATAATAGTATATCGATCCAAACTAAGTTTGTTCATTTTTACGCGAAAAAACTTTACGACTGTCAATATTTTTAAAATTCAAGTGAAAAATTGTTGACAAATATCCAAATTCTCGTGATAAAACTGACTACAAATTATTCGTCATGCAAATTTTTATTCATGACTAAAATTTTTCACATCCGATATAATTATCGTGTCGTATCGTACATTCTAAATACATGCAGAATTAGCGTCAGTAATTACAGCTCACGAGTTTCATACAACAATATGTGTCTCGGGAACATCGCAAGCATAATACTGGAAAAAGAAACGTTATTTACTTAAGAATACATTCTTTATTCCGTGGCCGAGGAAAATGGCTGAAATAGCAACCAACGACTATGAAGAAATTTTCATTATTTTTTCTCGAGTTATTTGAGTTTTGGGAGTTTCTTAAGAAACATAATCCGTTCTTTGTTAGATTATTGCCTCCCATGAGGTTAATAATGCTATAAGCAACAAAGACCAGGGGGGTAACCGGCACCTTTAGAATAACAGTCTTATTATGGGTACGTTTTGTTGCGTTCACAAAATAATCTTACTTTTTTGGCACCGGGACCTTCTAAAACATATGAAAACCAATTGCAACAAGACTGTTTCGAGCGGTTTCGAGACGTCAATCGAAAAATTGGAACCGGCACGCTCTCTTTGACATTTAGCATTCTTGTTATAATGTCAATAATGACAGTTTTAAGCAATTTTAGTGAAGTTGTAAATATGGAACTTTTATAACATTATTTTGAATATTATTAAAAGAATACACATCAAATTTAAGTGAAACGTATGTAGTTGGAAATCTATTTAATAAATGAAGCTTTTAAAGAAGATAATACATTTATTATATTAAAAATGCAAAATTAACATAACTACATCGGGTTGTTCCAAGAAAAGGCTTCAAACCTTTTGATTTAAGAAGAATCGTGTAAATAATTTATTATTGCGAAGTGCGCAATCATCACGAGTCTCTATGAGATATGGGGGCAGCATATGAACAATCTTAAAATACAATTATAACCTACAGATTTATCTGTGTAAGATAAAAGTAATGTAAGTACCATACCCAATGCAAATCCTAAGAGTATATTTAAAAATACGTTTGTTTATGTACACATTCTCCACTTGTTATTTCTCTATATAATAAAATGCAACCCTACTTATTCTCTAAACATAAATTTTATCTAATACCTACTTAATGTAAATCTATAAAAGATTGTTTATTATTTCTTCTTGATTCAATATATTTTATCATGTTATATTATTTATATAATAAAACACTTAAAAGTAAATCTACACTCAAATGCACAACCCATATTATACTTATGTTAGGGATCTCATTTAATTTTGAGAAGTAATACCATTATTTATTTCCAGATTCTACAATCAATTCCGAGCACTAGGGATAAGATTACCCAGCGTAACCACATGGAAGCATTGATAGTATTCAAGAAACTATAAAGTGCCAGCGCAACATGAATATATTTTTTTCAATAGGAAGCAATATCATGCTTTAAATGTATTAGTGCAATTAAAAACATATTTTATAAATCCAAAATCTTTATTTAGTCCTTTTTATTTATTCATTGACAAAACATTTGCTCCTTTACTTCTCTTGATGACATTTATATATATATAAAAATGTAATAAAACATGGAATTATTTGAAAATAGATTCAATTCTATTTTGATTAAATATTAATTAAAAACAATTAGGTATATTACTCAAATCCAAATTTGTAAGTAAATAGCATATTAAAAAGACCCTTGATTAAAAAAATAAAGTCTTATTTATAATACCAGCCTTTAAAACTTAAAATGCAATAAACAAAAACTTTATATTTACATCACAATGAATAATTCCTACACTAATAGTTTAATGGTATTTATATTTTTATTTTAAATTTAAATCAATTATTGTATTTGCATAATATAGAGTAGATAAATAATTCAAAAACTTGCAGTACTTATGTATACTTTTAATTTCATTTTTACTTAAAATGAAAACAATGTAGGTACTATATTAAGGTACAATTAAATTTTTACATTTTCTTTGAATATTTTAAGTGTAGACATGGTGGCGCCTCCCCCAACTTGAAGTTCTCACTACCACATGATCATCTCCCAAGCCGGTACTTCCTTGTTCAATGTTTGGGCAAGCCGGCAATCAACACAACTGTGAAAGATAAATTGGACTTAAACTGATTCTTTGTTGCTTTAAAATTTAATAAGTACATTTAATATGTTTACTTTTATTATTAAAGGGCTTGTCATGGTGTATATAATTTAAGATGTTTTTTTAAACAATGTCGGTATAGTTTGTTAAATAATAAATACTTTATTTGTTAATCATTTTTCAAGTATTTTAACATTTTAGTTGTTTATCTTGCAATTCTTAATATCGTATTAAAAAAAAAGTTAAATGTGTACAGTGTAGGTGTGTAATTCCTTACAAAACTGTTAATATAAGTAGCTTCTAACCAAACATAGATAGGTTTCCTTATAAATTAATATAAATATTTACTTTTGACCAGCTGCTCTAGTTTTTGTGAACTCCCAAATCATTTGCACTTAAACTTTCAGCAGAGAATTCTATCAACTTCGTCTCATCATAACTTTTACCTCGTTGGGAGTTATTCATGTACCTATCTTTGTCTTTGTAATTTCGGGGTCAGGGAGCTTCGCGCACTCTGCACAATGTTCTGCTGTAAGTTAAATAAAAATTACTTCAATTAAGTAACAATAATCAAAACAGACGAAATCATGCAAAAACCAAAACTTTATTTGTAAAAATATATCTCTGTAGTCTGTTATCATAAATCGTCCTTACTCGTACTTTAACTTACCTTGCTATTTCAATATTGCTTTTTCGCACTTTCCCATTTATCCAAAGATGAGATTCACATATTTAAGTTTGTTTATCTGAAATTTTAGATAATAAAAAAAACGATCGATTTTATTATCTAAATGAGGACAGTGACATGACATTTTGATTTTTGACGTTTAATAGCTGTGTTTTACCTGAAAATAAAACACATATTAAATACTTACCTATATTTGAAGCTTACTTCATTGAGAAGGTACCTAGCTTTTTCCGCCTATTTTTCCCTCTCTTTCCGTTGTATATATGCTATCTCTCTCGCACACCTCTCCACCAGGTGGCGGGGCGCACGATAATGTCGGGCGCTGGATGTTTTTCATTGAGTCGAAATCCACAACAGGTGGACGTTAAGTGTAAGCTTCAAATATAGGTAAGTATTTAATATGTGTTTTATTTTCAGGTAAAACACAGCTATTAAACACTTGACCGTAATTTGAAGCTTACTTCATTGAGACCTGTTTGTTACCCACCTGGTGTACAATATATGGACGCCAATGTGAATTTGAATACATAAGTAATTACTTATTTCTTTATTTGAAAGAGTAAGGTGTGCAGATAGTATACCTACCAATAAATCACACAAATTTTTATATTATATAATATATTAACAATCCCAGATGAAAAGTTAATCAAATAAGAACCAAAAAGTTAATCATAATGATTAAAAATTTAAAAGTATTAGAACTTATGAGATTGGTTCAAGCGTACCTTAGTTAACCTTTTGGGCTTGAAAAGTTAAAGTTACTACAATTTTCACTATCTTTAGCGTAAATCTGCGAAAGCGCCAGTAACGACTTTCAATTACGCATTTAGATGTTACTTACAAAATGAAGCAACAGCTGATCCCGACGAGGCAAAAATACCTCAAACTCAAACCTTTATTTATTCAATTAGAACTCTGTAGAAGCACAATTGAATCATCTTTACATAGAATTACCACCTGTCTCAACTCACACAGTTTTAACCCAACCTGCTACAAGCGGACAAGAAGAGAACTTGGTCCTTACTTTTGGGGTCAGAAATAAATTTAAAAGGTCACCCCTTGAATAAGGCAATAAAATATCAAAACAGGTAAACGGTTTTAATTATAATACAGATTTTTAACATCAAACCAAACCGTGCGGTATCTATTAATGTTTAGAGCCAAGGCCACCAATCATAATCTAAACATGGCTAGTACTTTCAGTACAATGCATGAATTATTTATTTAAAACTGATAGGTCATAAACTCTGTACTGGAAACAAATATACTGAACTTAACTCTTAAGAGACTAAAATGATAAGGAGCTTATCTGTGTCCCAAAACTGCAATTACTACAGCCAAGTACGTTACTTTTAATCAATTCGGTTTTAAGATATAATTATGATTTACATAAGAACTTATATACCGAAAGCCTCGGGACTACATAACGTGACTTATCTTCTTATATATAAAAATGAATCGCAAAATGTGTTGGTAAGCGCATAACTCGAGAACGGCTGAACCGATTTCGATAATTCTTTTATTATATTCCTTGAAGTACGAGGATGGTTTTTATGTAGAGAAAACGTAAGTACCACGAGCGAAGCCGGGGCGGACCGCTAGTTTATAATAATAGTGTTTGTGCACAACACTAGGCAGTCAACAGCTATATGAACGTCAGATAGGAAAAGAGCCAAATTTATCCAGTCAGTAACAAAGGATTTTAACTATAGTTACTTTATTCTAATTCAACCAACTACTACTAGCTACTCCGTATGTCTTTTGGATAGACGGAGGCAAATAGGATTTTTATTCCAACTATATCATTTGATATTTTGAAAATGTACTCCACATTTTCATACCGTCAGAGTCATTTTGCAGATTATAGTGGTGCAGCACTGAACACTGTCTATTAGGTGGCTGATGCTGCTGACCGGGCCTTCAGTTCCGCTTTCCAGAATACCTTCACCCTTCTAGGTGTTACTACTACTGAAATAGCGGTACTCTATCGCGTCGTTCAGGTCTCTAACTGACTAGGATTTCTCATATTATCGTAACAACCCTCGCTCGTTCTAACGAGGATAAATTATCGCCAAGGAATTCTGCTGCAGGATAATGGCAAGAGAGATTATAAGCTTAACTATGCAATATTATGTTAAGGAATATGGTGGGTTTTGAATACTATCGTCGTCTGAAAGTATCTCCTTTCGATTAACTGCATTAAGGATGCAGATCTGATCCCATCTTTGTTCCGTAGGAATGCTACGACAGTCTAAACGTTACACTGAACAAAGAAAATTGCCCTGAATATAGTCGGTTGTTCCAACATCCGTAATATGGCTAGCCTAAGGTTAGTTATCCCTTGATTGTAACTGCTACCAATGGAGGCATTGCTCTTGTGTTGTCCACAGTTGTGCGAGTGCAAAAATGAAGAACTGAGCTCGTGGGGAGCTATGTCGAATGAATCTGTGTTAAGATTATGACAGTATAGGACAGTTAGCTGTGGATGCGAAGACAGGACATTACTTTATTCATCCGTAAACACGCGAGGCAGCCACGGACAGCGATATAGCAAGAACTAAACTAGCAAAGTTTAGTTCGCTTACCAGACTTTGTCATGTTTTAAATGCAGTATATCCTCTGAATAGCATTGCATTTATGACTATTGATAAACTTAATTCACCCGTAAACACGAGAAGCAGGCACGGATAGCGATATAGCAAGAACTAAACCAGCAAAGTTTAGTTCGCTTACCAGACTTATA
>CAJQZN010043224.1:30550-42058 GCA_907164685.1 Colias eurytheme
TAGTGTATTTGAGTGTAGATTTACTTTTATAGTCTTATATTCTATATAGGTAAATAATAACATGATAAAATATATTGAATCATGAAGAAATAATAAACAATCTTTTATAGATTTACATTAAGTATTAGATAAAATTTATGTTTAGGGAATAAGTAGAGTTGCATTTTATTATACAGAGAAATAACAAGTGGAGAATGTGTACTTATACAGATGTATTTTTAAATAGATTTGCATTGGGTATGGTACTTACATTATATGGTACTTACACAGATAAATCTGTAGGTTATATTGTATTTTCAAATTGTTCATATGATGCCCCCATATCTCATAGGGACTCGTGATGATTACGCACTTATTTACTATTTAGGTACACGATTCTTCTTAAATCAAAAGGTTTGAAGCCTTTTCTTCGAACAAGCCGATGTAAAGTTCTATTATTATCTGACTAGCTGTTGCCCGCGACTTCGTCCGCGATTACGTCGTTTTAGGTCATTCGTCGTTTAAAAAAAATACGTGACACTTTATTTTTGAATGTTCTTAATTGTCTCTTATAAAATTTAACTACATTAAAATTGAACACTCTGAAAATCTTAAAATCGGAGAAAATTGAAAATCTGAGGAAAACATGAAGGAATGTGATTTAAATTCTACATTACTTAGTATTTCAAATAATAATCTAAATTAAATGTAGATTAACAGTTTGAGCGCACCGTTATAGAATATATTGTACCTAAGTATTAAATTACGTTAGTTTACATAGTAACAAAACAAAAACACGATGACTTTCTTTCGCGCTCGGTACCACAAACTAAGCATGTTAATGGTACGTGGCCCGCGTCACTTGACCCCCCGCGAGTTCCCATCCTTTGCTATGCGAAAATACATTCGTCGCCCTGCTGTATGAAAAATTGTAATACTGTGGCCTGGGCGTTATACACGCCCAGGGAGTTCCTGAGTGCCGATAGACGTCCGTCTATCGACATTTATAACAATCTTATATTAATATCACCATCTTGAGGAAAAGCTTCTAATGTCGATTTAAAACTGCATACATACGAATTAACCTGATGAAACATGTTCTAAAATTGTGAAATGAGTTCAGTTTTAAATTCGAGAAATATTGATAATTCTTGTATTCGACTATTCGTTGTAGTCGAATACAAAATATATTTAAAGAAACTTAGGTTGGCCTTCAGGCAAAATGGATCCTATCAAATGGTAAACTTGACCTTTTATCTTAAAAGTAAGCATGAAAGGACCTTCTGATAATTGTTGAGCACCAAAGGATCATTTGAAACGCACTACTATAAGAGCGAATATTGTCTAAGAACTGTTTAGATTGCACGTCATGTTCCTCTAAAAGTAGTGATTTCAAAGGTTCCGGTGTATCTTCAAATGAAAGCCGACTCCTTACTCCACTTTAAAGCATTACAAAAATAACATACTACGTTAATATCGCCTATACAGAAGATGATCTGTAATCAATTGTGAGGTTATAAGAAAACCCACTTTTATATTTGTCGGACCCCACCACCGAATTCGTAGATTGATCTTCTATGTTTACCTCTAAGTCATTAAGACTATGCGAAATCTGTCTGCAGTAAGAGGGGCCTCTCGCTATTCGTCCGTTTCCAGAGACCGAATAGTTTCAATTCTTAATCTTTCATTAAACAAACTTATTAATCGTTTTTGTCTCAATTAATTGTAATATTCGCGTCCCTACTCTAGTCATTGCTTATGCTCATGTTCATCTTCAAGAGATCGAATAATATTATGGTGCACCCTATCATTTGTCAAACGGTCTTCATATTGAGTAAAAGTTTCAGATTCTCGAGATAAAATGTGACGGCCGTGATCAGCTGTGAGACGTTATACCCTCTCAGTGAAGGTTTCAGTCTCACGGGATAGTACATGCCGTTCGCGGTCAGCTGTGAGCCGCAATTCTCGTTGTGAAGCGGTTTCAGGTTCTCGGCATAACACGTGTTGTTTTCGGCCTAGAGTATACCTCTAACGATTCTTGAGAACTCTTATTTCTCATTTTCTTAGCTTTGCTCGAATTTCGAGATAAAGATTTTTTAGGTGGCACTGATGCATGAAAATAAAAATTGAGTTAAAACGGACTGAGAGTGTTATAGACAAATATAATCAGAAAGCTTCGAACTCCTAAGCTATCGGAAGTTACACGTGTTATTGTGAGTCAACCATAAAAGATAGACATTTATGATGTCGGGAGATATTTTTTATATAATAAGGAGAACATTTCTTTCATACATGATTTCTGTGTAGCTTTAACCATTAAGGTTGCACACGCGACGAAAGCTTAAAAATGGAGTTACTGCTCTGCTCAGGAATATGAAAAATAATTGTACCAAGTTTCGTTTAAATCCGTCGAGTAGTTTTTGTTTCTATACCGGTTATACGGACTAAAATTTTACTGTTTGCTTCTTTGGCATCAGTGTCGATCCCTAATCACCCCGTGATAGTTATTTAGGAAATATATTTCATGTACAGATTTAATATAAGTATACATAATATATTTAGATTCCAATTTCCATGTAACGTTAAATTCGACTAAGTATACAATAACTAACAGACAACGCAGGTTACTCTCGTTTCCGTAAGTTGAGGCGGCTACATATTCGGTCCTCATAACATCACTTTTAGTGAACGAAACGACAGCGCGGTTTAATTCGATGCCAACACCATCAGAAAAAAGGAAATATTTTTAATTGTGAAAAAATATTATGATTTACACTATTTTAATATAAAATATATGGCTGTGAGTGTGTAAAAATAAATCCAGCTAGTTTCACATCACACTTATGTTTATAATTAGCACGACATGAAAATATACATATTAATTACCAAGCAATAATCATACAGGTAAATACTGAACAAAAGTATTAACAGTCAAAGTTTATTTTTACTAACATTTAACAACACCCATGTAAATGATGAAGAAATGATAATTATCAACGAACTAACCTTTTCTATAATACTTAACACAGCACATTTTTTTGCTCAACTCTGCTCAAAAATTTGAGGGTTTTGTTGGAACTGTAATGTGTCAAAACTATGATATATCTAAACTACGATACAACTTGCATGCGGAAATGCTCATTACAATCAGTGAATTTAACAAGTCAATAACTGCGTTAAAAACAACCGACTTCAAACTTGCACTTGCAACATTTACAAATACAGACAAAAATGCTCATAAAATAAAAACTACTGGGCCTATCCGAATAAAATTTTTATGGGACCAATTCGACACCATCCCGCATCGAACAAAGAAAGAATCACGTAAATCGATTCAGAAACCACGGAGTAATCGGTGTACATACATAAAAAAAAAAAAAAAAAAAAAAAAATATACCGGCCGAATTGATAACCTCCTCCTTTTTTTTGAAGTCGGTTAAAGAATAACTAACAACAACTATTCAATTTTATTGAGCTGATGAATATCTTTTGCCTGGAAGAGATCACCGCCGCCTAATAAATATACTGTGTTTTCTTATAAAATCGTAACATAATTTCTTTTATCTACTAAATTTTAATAAATAAGTTCTTTTTGTTATTTTTATCTTAAAATGATCTTGAGCTTATATTAGGCAAAAGTATACATTAACTTTTTATAATTTCAGGACCGCACCTTAAATGGGGTGCTCGGAAAATATGCCTACGGATTATTAATAGAGAAATGATACACAACAAAGTTATGTTGGTTCCATTTTATTTATAAAATATAATGAAAATGGGCAAATATAAAACATATTATGTAAAATGATTAAAAATAAATAAATGAAGCAACTACGATTCAAAGAAAACATCTTTTTCAGTGTGAAAATGCTCTAAGCAATCCTAGATGATGAGTAGGTATAATATCATGTACTCTCATCCCAGTACGGTCGGTACCTCGATAGCCATAACGATAAATATTATAATCAGATAACAGCAAAGTCAGAATAAAAATCATAACTTGTACAGTTGTGAGTGAAAAATTTATGTTTTATTTGGCAATAACATTTTTTTCGGTACTAAAACGTAGTAGTTTGATATGTGGTTGGCTGCCCCTCCTCTCCTTCCTGAAAAATATCCTCCAAAATTACCCGAGATACTTCCAATGATTGAACCATACGTTGGACATTAACTTCAGTCAAAAATTGACGAAGCGGATGATTACTAATTTCCACTTAATCCTTGCTGCCACTATCTTCATCATCAAATCATCAATTTTCAAGTGGTGTTGTAAAATTGTCAGCAGAAATAGTCTTCCAAAGGCGATATAATTTTATGAACATTGAATCTGTAAATAAAAAATCAAACGTTAATAATTGTAAATCAATAAAAAAAGCTACTTACAAATAAAATTTTATCAACAAACTACTGTTCCCAACGCACCTCAAAATCTTGTAAAAGTCAAAAAGAATTCATCATTTTATTATTTCATTCTAAAAGTGTAATATAAAACCAATAAAAAACATGAATTGCTATCATTATAAAAATAAATACCTATAAAAGTAACAACTTACCTTTTGTGGGAACGCATGGTGAAAATTCACAAAACACGAAGATTGAATTTGATATTTTTGGTTTTATGACATTTATTTTAATTTTATTTATTTATTTATTTATTTATTCAAATGCTTTATAAATATAAATTTATAAAGAATAGAAACATTCGATCACGAAATTATGTGGGTTCGAGTCCCGCCTCGTGATCGAATTTTTTCTATTCTTTATAAATTTATAAAACACGAAGATTTTAAAAATGTAACCAATGAACACAATCAATATTAGATTAATTGTAACGGTGTCTAGTTTGACTTAAAATAATAAACATCTACCCTCACTTTTAAAAATGTAGTATATTCACACGAAATATAAGCGCACCTTATAGGGAAGGGAAGATATGGGTTAAAGAGTTAAATAAATAACATGATTATATTTAAATTATTAATTTTCAACAGTTGTTCAGTAGTGATAACATGTAAATTGATTTGATTTTTACGAAATCTCATAGATGGCGCTGTTTCAAATTTGTCTTTATTATACTACTAAATTCATTAAACTGTTTCTCTGCCCAAATTACGTAAATGACATAGTTTTTATTTTGTAAAGCTAGATAATAGCATGGCTTACTCGAAACCAACATTTAAACATGAGTCTTTAGATTGTACGCTATCGTAGTACACGGAATATGTAAGAAAAATAAAGGTTCACAGCTCCTCCCGCGAAGGTGATATCATGATAATATGTTTAAACTATCCTCACCCGACCTCTTAGGAATATTCATGCAAAATTTGAAGTAAATCTATGCAGTACTTTCTGAGATTAGCCCGGAAATACATACAGACAAACAGACAAACAGACAAACCGACAAACAGACAAAAATTCTAAAAACTATATTTTTGGCTTCTATATCGATTATAGATCATGGATCAAGTATTCTTTTAAAAAAATATTCAATGTACAGTTTTGACTTTCCTACGATTTTATTATATGTATAGATAACTGTCAAATTGTCAAATAGATCGCAGTTCGCACCGGTCCCAATAATTGAGTGAACTATTACGAGTGACGACATCAAAATTGCTACAAAAACAAAATCAGTTTAACGCTGCAACAAGCTTGCGTTAAGGGTGTCACGGTACGAAAAGACATAGTAATGTTATAATAAGCTTGCTATAAGAGATGCCGGTTACCCCCCAGAGTTGCAACAAAATATTTGTATGAATTTGTAAGATCTTTGATACAAAAGCTTGAAGGGGAGAACTATTTAATGGATGGATAGTTATTACAGGAAATGAGACTTATTTGACACAGGAACTAAATAAAACCGAAAATTGCCTGCACTATCAAAATTATGTTACAGCTGTGCCCCGCGGTTTCACCCCCATTTCTTCGCTCCTGTTGGTCTTAGCGTGATGATATAGAGGTATTATAGCCTATAAAGGGCTATCTAACACCGAAACAATTTTTCAAATCGGATCAATAGTTCCTGAGATTAGCGCGTTCAAACAAACAAACTCTTCAGCTTTATAATATTCTAAAGTAATATAGTATAGATGAAGGTTTTGCCCATAATTATACGTAACATGGCATTTTACTTTTTAGATGTGCCAGTTTCTTTAATCCTCCTTAAATAATATGAGCATAGTTCGTGCGCAAATAGTATTTCATTTGAAAACTTCAATTGAAGGCTTTATTTATTGCGTAAAATCTAAGAAACCTATACCAGTAAATATTATATTGGTATTTATCATTAGGCTAATTACCTGTATAATCCTATCCTACATAATCTTATATATAAAAATGAATCGCAAAATGTGTTGGTAAGCGCATAACTCGAGAACGGCTGAACCGATTTCGATAATTCTTTTTTTATTATATTCCTTGAAGTACGAGGATGGTTTTTATGTAGAGAAAACGTAAATATGTACCACGGGCGAAGCCGGGGCGGACCGCTAGTATTATTATAAATGCGAAAGTTTGTGAGGATGATGTGTGTGTTTGTTACTCTTTCACGCAAATTCTACTGAACCGATAACAATGCAATTTAGCACACATATAGAGGGTAACTTGGGTTAACATTTAGAATAGGTTTTATCCCGGAAATCCCACGGGAACGGGAACTATGCGGGTTTTCCGTTGAAAACGCGGGCGAAGCGCGGGCGGAAATCTAGTATTATAATATAGTACTTTGGCATAACTTAACGAAATCTGAGCGTACTAAATTTTCAGCTCTTGGAATGGTGCCTGCATTATGGTAATGGTCTGGCCCTATATTATGTAGGGCTTAAGCATAAGACATAAAATATGTTTGTTGTACCTATCTGTGTATATCTATCTGATAATTATTGTGTCTTGTAATACATATTACTAGTATTAGAACATGAAAATAATGAACATAAAACAGTTTTTTTTTTCATATTATTAGTAGTATAAAATACTAACAAGTGTCAATCTTTCACTAAAAGATCTTCCGAATTCCTAAAAACGAAGTAAATTTGGTAGTATTTTTTTTAATTTATGCGAGTACATATGTACATTTAGGATATAAAGACTAACGGATTTTAAATACGATTCAGTCTCCCCGTGACCACGCTCTCTGCAGTGTGCAAAACTTCGGGTTAGTATGTAATATAATGAATAAATCGCATAAAAAATCCGTAAAAGTCTTTAATTTCTAAACATACTAAATTCCATAAATAAATATTTCAGAACAATTTTCACACACGGCACGATCTGATCCCATACTAAGCTTTCCCATTGTGTTATGGAAACCAGATGGCTGATAAACATATAGGTACATATAAAATTTTAAATAAATACTTAAAATATAGATAATTAGCACCCAGACACAGAACAAATATCTATGTTCATCACACAAATATTTGCCCCGGGTGGGAATCGAACCCTCGACCTCTGGCTTGGAAGGCAGGTCCACTACCAACCAAGCCAACCGGTCAGTCAAATGTCAATGCATATAAAGTCACTTAATACTTGTTTATTATAATGTTAGTGTTACATAGACTTGCTTATATAGTACATAGAGAATAATATAAACACTACAATACTGCAATTGCTGAAACATGCACAACATATCTGATTGAATCAATTCATGCGAATCTCAAAATTTGTAAGTCTCAACAGTATTGCAGTCGCGTAGATATTTCCTATTCAATTGAATTGTATACCTATAGTCGAATCTTCAAGCAAGTCGAAATATTCTTATTTTTATTGTTACAAGTGCATTAGGACGGTATGTTTCTGATATAATAATTATTAATTCATTTTATGTTAAGTAATGTTATGGATTCAATAAGGATTCAATTATTTCGTAAAAAAATTTAAAACCGATTTCTTTGCAAAATAATTTAACACAACATGAAATTGACCCTTAAGGCTGGCTTCACTAATTCTGAATATGTTATTCTGCTTAGTAAATCTATTTTTTATATGAAAATGACAATTATTATATTATGAAAATAAAGTAGTAAGTTTGCTTGTTTACCTTTTATCGTGGTTGCCTGGAAGAGATCACTATTAAGTGATAAGGCCGCCAAAATAATTATTGTACTCTGTTCTATCTGTATTCTGTAAGTAGTTCTAAGGTTTCCTATCTGTACAACTATTAAAGAGTTAAATAAATAAGTAATCCCTAAGGACCGATTTTTCAATGCTTGGATAAAACCTATCCGTCCAATAAAGTAGGTATTACACGATAATATTAAAATGTCACGTAAACTGTCAAATACGGGCAATTAGAATACGTTTTTAAAATGGTAGTTTTATACATTATTCGACGAATAAGTTTTAACCAAGGATTGAAAAATTAGCCCTAAGTCTTAAAAAACGTCACAAGAAGCCGTAACTGAAATTATACTAAAGATTCATAGCCATTTCATACATTTTCATACTTCCAAATAAACTAACTGTAACTCTAGGATAAAGTAAAGGAATTTACAGCAAAACACTCCTTAATCCGAAGAGATACAAGCCTGGCCCGATATAAAATATAATTTAAAACTAGTTACGACACAGTTTTCCTTACTACGGTACCTTCGAAAGTGTTCATAAAATATCCTGTATATACTTGAACAGAATACCGTAAAATGAAACTATTTTTTTATTTTAGTTTACTAAATGTGATGAAGGAAGCTATTTTAGAAGGTTCAGAAGTGTTGGAATATGATCAAAATAAACTTGCGTACATTTACTATTTACTTTATTACATAAGACACAATAAAGAGCAGACAACTTCGAAGGTGATGTAGAATTTGAGGAATATTGCAATAAATAGTCTTAATGTTAGGTATCGAAATAAAAAAGAGCGGAGCATACGTTTCAGAATTGAAACTTCTTTGGCAAGATATTGAAATTTTACTCTCAACGCGGATATAGAAGTTTCACTTCAATAACAATAATATATCAAATATTTCTCAAACTGAAGATTATATTTAGATAATTTGTTCACGGTGTAGAACATTATATTATTTGCTAACAAAAAATGCTGAGAATCTAGCTTAAATATCACACCAAAATACACTGTATTTCGTAACCTAACTACTTCAGAGATTATACTTCATTTTATCTCTCCCCATTCAGAGGCCGTACTAAAAACAAGACTATCCAAGCACCTTTAAGACTATAAACTGGAATGGGCTCCTGAAATCGCTTTGATAAAATCGGAACCTATCGACCCTTGAATCAGATATATCTTGAAGTTACGCTGGTGAAAGGATAAAGCCACATACTGAATTAAAACAGTCTAGTTATAGCTCTATTCGCTATAATTTCGATTATAATATTATAAAGGTTTTTTTTAACGTATACAAAGTCGTAAATATTGATTAATCCATACTAATATTATAAATGCGAAAGTAACTCTGTCTGTCTGTCTGTTACTCAATCACGCCTTAACTACTGAACCAATTTGCATGATATTTGGTATAGAGATATATTGATATCCGAGAAAGGACATAGGCTACTTTTTATCCCGGGAAATAGGATAGGTTTTATCCCGGAAATCCCACGGGAGCGGGAACTATGCGGGTTTTTCTTTGACTGTGCGGGCGAAGCTGCGGGTGGAAAGCTAGTGTGTTATAATGTACAAGCGCTTCTAAAAGTTGAGTTTGAGTTACAAAGAAAAACTTTCGATATATTATATATCTTTGAAACATGCAAAGCTGAACTTGAACTACAGTATAAACATACTTAAGAATTTTTATATGACATGGAAATCAACTATAACTAAGAAGAGAACACGTAAAATGGTGGTTTTAAATATTTTTCGTGTCACCTTACAAAATATATTTTTCTTCTCTTCATAAAAGCCTTGCTGTCGAGCCGTTCTGGAGCTTTACGCTTAGCAACACACTTGGTGATTCATTTTTATTGTATAGATCCATAGGCGATATGGAAGAGATGACGACCGACTGGGTCGCTTTTTGTACTGTATTATTATGCATCTTCTGTATACAAATATGTAAGTGTTAAATAAAATATTTAAAAATACCATTGAGGTATTATTATAGAGAGGACACCACGAACAAAATCTGTGCGACAAGCGCGGCGGCGCGGCGGCGCGGGGCGGCTAGAGAGTCATACACTTTGCAAATATCACAGAAATATTCTGCCTATTACTACTTATAAAGTTATAAATTATTAAAACCAATCAATGTAACAAAAAAATGGTTTGAGACGATTGACTCTAACTCGTGTTAGAAAAAGTGTAGTAGCGATGGCCTCTCTAGTACGTACTACCGTAGTATATTATTATTAGTCTGTGGTACTACATAGTAACTCAATGAAAAATACCCTTAAAGTATGAACGTAAAACTACAAAGTAAAGTGACTATGTTAAATTTTTATCAAACAGACTACGTAGACATAAAAAGTTTCAATGTTTTAAATTTTTATCGTTCAACGTACACAAACCTTTAAAAGCGCAACTTTCAACAAAACTTAACAGTGTGGACATGCTTAAGGATCACGTAATAACCTCCTGAAAACTCTTTATTCATAAACTAAAACCTCTTTTTAAACTAAAAAGCTTACGAAGCGTATGAAAATGTCGCCTGTTCGTTGCGAACTAGATACCATGAATTTATTAAAAGATGACTGCAGATGCTTACCTTCATGTATTATGGCTTTTCACACGACACGCGATTTTTGATAAATTTATAAATGTAGGTAAATAGATGGGCATTAACATGTAGCTAATGATTATGTAAAGAGCTAATAATTGTAGATATACGCAATATATTTTAATTTTTATTATATGCTGAGAAAGATTTCCACTAAATTTACATACACACATCAACAAAGTCTAGGTATATTTTGTACTGAATCAAATAT
Source organism: Colias eurytheme (assembly GCA_907164685.1). NCBI lineage: Eukaryota > Metazoa > Arthropoda > Insecta > Lepidoptera > Pieridae > Colias > Colias eurytheme. The sequence continues at coordinate 41,414 of CAJQZN010043224.1, forward strand.
TTAAAAATCATTGAAGAATTTTCTGATATAGTAAATGGAAGAATGATAGCTAATTTTAAGTTATATTTATAAAAAATAAAAACATTTCATGATTTTTGTTAATTTTGATTTAAGTGTTAATTTCTTTTCTACATAAACGCGTGTTGTATGAAGTGCCTTTATATTGTGTAGCTATTTATTTTTATGGTAGACGAGAATGCGGAAATGCAGTGACCTCGTGCTTTTAGATGTCAGTACTGTGTGGATTTGTTTGCCAAATGCGGGTAGATGATAAAATAAGTAAATTATAAGACTAAAAATAAGACTATTTTCTTGCTTCTATTGTAAGAGTGGTGATGTGATTATTGTGATATATTTGGCTGATATTCTATTTATAAAATAAAAAATGAATCGTAAAATGTGTTGGTAAGTGACTCGAGAACGGCTTCGTTAATTCTTTTTGACGTGACAACGTCTTATAATTCGATAGCGCCGGTTGCACGCACGAAAAAACATGACTCATGCGGCGTTACCTCGCTCTGAGGCGTTCCATGTAAGGCTTGAAGTGCAAGCGAGAGCGCGGAACGAGTGACAAAGAAGCGCAATCGGACGTTGTCACGTTCAACTATCGTCAGTAAACCGACTTTACAGACAACCAATTTTTTT
>CAJQZN010043224.1:47058-65901 GCA_907164685.1 Colias eurytheme
CGTGGTCACGGGGAGACTGAATCGTATTTAAAATCCGTTAGTCTTTATTTCCTAAATGTATGTACTCGCATAAATTAAAAAAAATACTACCAAATTTACTTCGTTTTTAGGAATTCGGAAGATCTTTTAGTGAAAGATTGACACTTGTTAGTATTTTATACTACTAATAATATGAAAAAAAAAACTGTTTTATGTTCATTTTTTTCATATTCTAATACTAGTAATATGTATTACAAGACACAATAATTATCAGATAGATATACACAGATAGGTACAACAAACATATTTTATGTCTTATGCTTAAGCCCTACATAATATAGGGCCAGACCATTACCATAATGCAGGCACCATTCCAAGAGCTGTAAATTTAGTACGCTCAGATTTCGTTAAGTTATGCCAAAGTACTATATTATAATACTAGATTTCCGCCCGCGCTTCGCCCGCGTTTTCAAAGGAAAACCCGCATAGTTCCCGTTCCCGTGGGATTTCCGGGATAAAACCTATTCTAAATGTTAACCCAAGTTACCCTCTATATGTGTGCTAAATTTTATTGTAATCGGTTCAGTAGTGCGTGAAAGAGTAACAAACACACACACACACACATCCTCACAAACTTTCGCATTTATAATATTAGTAGGATAGGATTATATAGGTAACTAGCGGTCCGCCCCGGCTTCGCCCGTGGTACATATTTCGCAATAAAAGGTAGCCTATGTTCTTTCTCAGGGTCAAAAGATTATCTGTGCCTTTCATCAAAATCGGTCCAGTAGTTTATGCGTGAAAACCATACATACATACAAACTTTTCCTCCTTATAATATTAGTATAGATTAGCCTAATTATATATACAAATATAATATCTTGTATAGGTATCTTAGATTTTACGCATTAAATTATTAAAGCCTTCAATTGAAGTTTTCAAATGAAATACTATTTGCGCACGAACAATGCTCATATTATTTAAGACGATACACAAAAAAAAATCCACTGCTTGGCGGGCGGAGTCTAATAGCTCGCTATCGCGAACGCGGGTGTGCGCGAAGTCATTCTTGCATACTCGCCGCGCTGCCGCTGGCCGACTCGGGACAAACATGTATGGAGTCGTCATACAGTTATAATGTTGTTATACATATATTTAATTGTTGATTTATTGGTTTTATTTTCTTGCTTATAAACACAAAATTATCTTCTTTTTAACAACTACTTAGACATAATTAATAATTATTAATTATTATTATTTCGTAATGTTTACTTTATTACAAAATAATACAGGTTATAAATAATCTTTAAAATAACAAAAAATATTGTTACTCTGAAAAAATGAAATGGTACCTAATTACGCGGACTACTGAATTGATTTAGATAGAATTTGATGCTGACGTAGATATTACATCATGCCCAGAAATGAAAGGTACTATTTCTGAAAGAAGTTATAAACCCTAATTCTTCTCAGTCAAAGTCAAGAGTGGAAGATATCGCTAATACAGTAAAACTGATGCGAAACTTTGGATGTTAATTTGTATATTTTTTGTTAGTTGTTACTTAATCACGTCAAGACTACATTACCAATTTTGATAAAATATAGCTAATTACCTGGATTTACACATAGGATACTTTTTATCCGAACTGAACACTTCTGTGGGATAAAACAGGATTCACGATATAACCTAATTCCACGCGGGCAAAGCCGCGGTCGGAATGATATTTTTTTAAATAAAAAAATTGTTTAAAAAAAACACAAAATATATTGACGCATGTATTTATTTTTTGCACTCTATTATAATTGTAATTATTCATTACAAATAATCAAAATAAAATAGCCAGAACAAAGTTAGGCCCTGGTAGGATAGGTAGGCAGGTATGTGCACAGCAATGTGAGACGAACACTGGCTTATTTATACCAATAATAATGTACATATTATAAACATTAAATTAAGTTTACTTTCTAACAAAAAAAATACATAATATTAGCTAATGTGAAAACGAATCAACCAATCATCCCACAACAATGAAATGTGCACACAAATATTCATCCAAATCGGTTCATGTGATTAGGAGGAGTGACTGCAGCGCCATCCTCCGGGCCCAATTGTGTTTCCAGATCACCCAGGAACTCAATTTAATATACTTACACAAAATTTTTCGATATGAAAACTCACATTACTATGTAAATATGAATATAAACAGCAGAAGCGTAGCGTGCCTTGGCGGGGCCCCGTATAAAAATTTGTTTGGGGGCCCTTAGGAAGGGTAAAGATTTTCACAAAAGAAAAAAAAATGTTTGCATAAAATTAAAAGAAATATTTATTCATCATACTTAATTATCTATCTGTCACTTATTCAAAACTTATTCAAACAATTCAAATTAAATATACACACAGGAGGCCAGAAAATTGCTTTTTTTACTTTTGTCATTTCTGAAAAAAAATGGGAAGTTTTTAATAATTTTTGCTTACGCACGTTGGGGCCCCCTTGGCGCGGGGGCCCCGTATAATTGATACGGCAGATACGGCGGTAGCTACGCCCCTGATAAACAGGTTTTAGTACTAAGCAATTTCCCGCACAGGTGTAGTAAGTATAAATGAAATAAATATCAACATCAAATTCTTTATACAACATACTTATCTACCACCTACTAAGAAATTCTTGAAATTTTTTCGTATTTTTTTAAAATATAATCTTTATATACTCCAACGAGCTCCTGTTCCATAATTCCATATTACGTCCACCATACTTCCACTAAGTTCACCATGATTTTTTATTTCTTTGCACTTTGTTGCTTTTTGCTAAAAATGGAATCATGCGATAAAACCAGTAGAGCGTTGATAACATACATTTTTGACTGAATAAAGGTACTTACGAAGGAGTGGGTTCACATTGTGAACAATCAGTGGGTTTTATTTTCCTTCTGGATTCCGGATTTCTGAAAAGATTATTTATGCTATAAATGAAAAAATCTTACACATTCGTTATGTACTTAAAACAGGGGTACATATCAAACATCGTCTATAATACAATTATCATCAAATTTAAAATAAAACCAACTTACTTCATTAATTTGTTCCAATTGTAAGCATTCTTTTTCCTCCAACCTTTATGTTTCTTCTTCTTATTTTCTTTATTGTCCCCATTTGTCTCATTTTGTCTTATCGTGTTGTCACCCTTTTTTACGATTGCGCGAGCGACACAAGTTCCCCGTGTGACGGCCGTAGCAGGAATGACTCGTGCAGCGATCGGGGTAGGAAGGTACAGGGCGGCTCTCGCTATATTGGCTGGTCAGGCGCTAATTTCAAGTATTTCTTGTTTATTTCAAAACCATCGCATATTTCAAAATTCTAACACGGTAGACGTATAGGTTGTATATTTTATAGTTAATATCCAAAAAGTCGTAACTTTACGTTTGTTATTTTGAAGATGCCAGAGATTAAAAAAAAATAACAATGATAACTTTGTATTTTTTTTCTATCGAGAAAATATCATGGAATCATGTTTCTAAAACGGTAGACGTATTGTGTTACTATTGAACTTTCTTGTCAAGAATTTTCATCACGACAACTTTAATAATATAAAAATTACGAAGGTTTAAAAAGGGCCGTAAATGTTAGAAAAATTAATTCATCACCTTAAGGAGGATTAAAGAAATCGGCACTTCCAAAAAGTAAAGTGCCATGTTACGTATAATTATGGGCAAAACCTTCATCTATACTATATTACCTACTTTAGAATATTATAAAGCTGAAGAGTTTGTTTGTTTGAACGCGCTAATCTCAGGAACTACTGGTCCGATTTGAAAAATTATTTTGATGTCAGATAGCCCTTTATAGGTATCATCACGCTAAGACCAACAGGAGTGAAGAAGAAACCGCGGGGCACAGCTGTAAAATAATTTTGATAGTGCAGGCAATAATGGTCTTTATTGTTTTATTTAGGTCCAAGTCAGGTCTTCTTTCCTGTTATAAAAATATCCATTTTCTATTTCTCCCCTTCAAGCTGTATTAAAGATCTTACAAATTCATACAAAAATTTTGAATTCTGATCTTTGTTGCTTAATAATGGAGGCAATAATCTAAAAAAATAATTTAAGAATCTTCCAAAACTCAAATAACTCGAGAAAAAATAATGAAAATTTCTTCATAGTCGTTGGTTGCTATTTCAGCCATTTTCCTCGGCCACGGAACAAAGAATGTATTCTTAAGCAAATAATGTTTCTTTTTCCAGTATTATGCTTGCGATGTTCCCGAGACACATATTGTTGTATGAAACTCGTGAGCTGTAATTACTGACGCTAATTCTGCATGTATTTAGAATGTACGATACGACACGATAATTATATCGGATGTGAAAAATTTTAGTTATGAATAAAAATTTGCATGACGAATAATTTGTGGTCATTTTTATCACGAGAATTTGGTTAAATATTTGTCAACAATTGTTCACTTGAATTTTAACAATATTGACAGTCGTAAAGTTTGTTCGCGTAAAAGTGAACAAACTTAGTTTGGATCGATATATTATTTACTAGGTTTCCGCCCGCGGCTTCGCCCGCGCAGTCAAAGAAAAACCCGCAGAGTTCCCGTTCCCGTGGGATTTCCGGGATTGCGTCATTTTCCCGGGATAAAAAGTAGCCTATGTCCTTTCTCGGGTATCAAAATATCTCCATACCAAATTTCATGAAAATTGGTTCAGTAGTTTAGGCGTGATTGAGTAACAGACAGACAGACAGACAGAGTTACTTTCGCATTTATAATATTAGTATGGATTACAAATTATAAACAAGTAGTAAGAGTATTAATTGAGTTTGTTGAAAAATAAAGATTCATATAAATTATTTTCAAATATTGTTATTTATCAAATATTGCCATTTAAATGGTGTAGGCTAGATCAAATGTATAGATTTAATTTTTATAGGAATAAAATATTTATAAATAATTATTTTACACAGTAAAAATAACTTTAACCTATAATTCAATTAATTTCATTAAAAAGAAAATATTAATACCATTTATCATAATTTATTCAATCTTCACGATATTTTATCGTAAGATCTAAACGGCCCTTGTTACCATACACTTTAATTAATTAATTTACAAGGCTAGAGTATTAATTTTTAACTTTATTAGTGTACATTACACAGCTTTGCTTCAGCACTGTCAGTTACAATTAATGTTATTAATTAAATACGCTTGTTATGAAGTTTATAGAGATGAAGTTTTATGTGTCTAAACTAGTAGTCCATTGAAATGTTACATTTTTTAGGCTTAACCTTGCGTTTTTTAGAGGGCGCAATTTTGTTTTTTTGATATTTAGGGGGGGTCAGTGTGAAGCTAAAACCAAGTTTGTGGGGTCGCCACCCTTGTCCCACGGCCGCCATATTGAAAATAGCGGTTGAAATGGTTTTAACGATTTATCTCTTAAACTATTTATCTGATAAAAAATATCGTGTTAAGTGGCTTATTAGCAATATTATAATCGGTTTCTCGAACTATACTAAGTTTTTACGAGTTAATATCTACGTCTAAATTACAAATGTGACAATTATATAGCAAACGATAATAAATCGAGTTTGTTTTTTAAATGTGAGATATTTTGTTTTGCGCAGTTTAAAATTAACAAAAATCTGTCCAATCAATATCTTTTGGAGGCATTATTGATAAGATTAGTTATATGAGAAAAAAACATTTAAGTACTTAAATTACAGTGTCTTCGAATTGTTCAGATCTCTTCCGTATTTACTATCTTAATATATTATATTATAAATCTCGTGTCACAATGTTTGTCCTCAATGGACTCCTAAACCACTTAACCGATTATAATAAAATTCGCACACCATGTGCAGTTCGATCCAACTTGAGAGATAGGATAGTTTAAACATGTAGGTACCACGGGTGAACCCGGGTCGGACCACAAGTTACCAAGTTATATACTTTTTTCTTTTAACCAATAATTTTTAAAACACAATTAATGTATTTCATAAATCCGACTTGAAACATAATATTATTTCGTGTGAAATGAAATAATAATTATGAAGAGTGATTTTAAACTAATTTAAAAGTTATAGACCTCACAAATTTGTTTAAATCATCCATCAACTTTGAATTTTAACTGCGAACATTTAACCGAGTTACGAAACCCTTTGTTATAATACGAGCCATTTCTGTTTATTTGTGGATTTCTATAGGTTTTGATTTTAAAGATTATTATGATCTGTTAACTGAATTTAAAGGGCAATGATTGTGAATCAGGAAAGTGACAAAAAGCGGTGTTCTATTTGCATTGAACTTTAAATAAGCAGAGTACCGTAAGTTATTTACAAGCTGTACCCTGCAACGCTACCAAACTCTATATGGTTTCATAATATAATATTATGGGATATGAAGAAAAATTCTTACAAAACACTGTTAGAAGTGTCTTCTATTTTGTGAAATTCACGAATTTTTTTTTCAAATACATATTTATAAACTTTTAATCACACAAAATAAATAAATAAATAAATAAATAAATTCTTTATTTGACAACAAAAAATATACATGTACATGCAATTATAGGATAACTTACATATAAGTAAAACATAAACCGTTGCTGTAGGTACAATTAATTGCAATATTTGAACAATGTCTCCTATGCTAGGAAATGTCCTGTGTTACAGGAGACATTAACAAAATGCGAACCACATCCCTACATCAGAAAATGTGTCACACGTATTTACAAATTGTTCTTCGCAGTCAAAGATTCGTGAATATATCGATTATTCATTAGTAAGGATTTTTGCTACACTGCTATACTTCGACTTCCACTTTAAAGTTTACCCATTTATTACACTTTGGGATTCTTTAGAGCTTTTACTTTTTAGATTTTGAATCAGTTTAAATCATGCCTAATTGAACTGTATAATTTAATATAATGAAAAATAAGAAAAAACGAATAGGAAGAAAATAATTGTACATTATTTTTAAGCTGAAGAGTTTGTTTAGTAATCTCAGGAACGACTGGTCCGATTTGAAAAATTCTTTCGATGTTAGAGGGCTCATTTAAGACCAATAGGAGCGGATCAATGCGTGTGAAACTGCGGAGCACAGCTAGTTACAAACATAATTCAAAATCATAAACTAAAATTAGTAAGTATGAGGGGAGATTTGAATACCAGAAATAGTATTCTGCAATAACTGGAAAAAAATACAAAATTTTATAAATTAGTACTAACAACAAAATTCCCCTAGTAAGTAATAATTATGCAATGAATGTTATGTTAAAATTATTGTAGTTTAAGATGTTAAAACGTTCAGTAATTTTCAGCAATCGTAGTCATGGTAAATAAGTGAATGGCTGATACTTGGCGTGATACACGCAACGCAGGGGAGGGTTATAGTACGAGAGACGGTTTTGTTTATGTTATGTTATGCTATTATGAATTTTGTTTTTTTTTTATCTGTATGTGATTGATAAAAATTATACGAAAAATATTTATTAGTAGTAGTATCGGTCAAAATAAAGACCGTCCTTTTAAAGTAATATTTGATTTTATTTCATTTGAATTTTTTACAGAAAATGCGTGTCCAAATTCTTGACACAAAATATATACACGTACACTATAAAAAAATAATGAATATATTTTAAACATACATACCAAAGATTAACACAAATAAAACTAGTAAATTGTCAAGAATTTTATAATATTTCAACGCCAGCTCTTGCACTATAACCTAGCTCGCTTTTGAAATATTAATGACACAATTAACATAACCATTGTTAACTAAAATTCGAGGAGTACGATGTGTACATGCTTGTAAAGTTATTCAAAGTGGGGCGTGTGAGGAAAAATGTGACTTGCTCAGTCTAAGTTTTACGTTATAAATACGGAAGTTTACGTGTTTGGATAGATGTATGTATGGATGTGTGTTACTTAATAATATCAAAACTGGTCGTGTTGGTTCTGTATGGAATTTAGTAAAGAGATAGAGTCTTGTACGTAGGTTTATTTTTATCTGGTTACCATACGGGGGAGGCGCGCTCTAGGTAGCTATTTATTTTAGTCAGCTTATTTATATTAATATTTTTCCACATCGCTTGAGTTGAACCGTGATTAAAGCTAAAAAAAATTAAAAGAATTTTATTAAATTAAATATTTTTGTATCTAGCTCCCTAACTATACGTAATGTGTTAACACAATTAATTAAAAGGTCTACTTAACGTCGCTCTCGGGAGGGAGCGGTATCTTTCCTTGTGTAGATGACCTAATTTTAATACCGACGCAAAAATAAGACATGGTATTAGTTTAAAATGTATGTTTGTGACACTGTAGTTACCGAAGGAATCCGATTTGGTTCTGATTTTTTTAATTGAAAGTTTGTTGTTTGTTTGTTCATGTATCTTCTTCTTGTGTAAATCTAGCAATATTACTTAGTTATGAATAGTGTTGAATGCTACTGTTCTGCGGATTTAAAATGTTAATTTTAAGAGAATATCAAAGAAAACATTCAAGCTAAAAACACCGATTTTCAGTGGTATATTGAACTGAGTGTATCTGAAACCAAATCTTGTAAATCAAACTGAATAACAAATTTATCATAAGACGTTGTTACTTATCATTTACAATAATGGCGTTTCATTCAAAACTAACGATTTAGTTTCAAAGTTACGCTTTGATACCCTTATCTTTCGCAATAAATTATCCAACATGAAAATTATCTTAATTATTGTCTGTATTCCCTAATATAGAAAATTTACTAGTTTGATAATTAATAGGTACAATTTGTGTATTTACTATTTATACATTGTTTTTAGTTTTTTGCTCCATGGGAGCGTTTATTGATAACACAACAGATAATATTATCAACTAATTTATCACGTAATTTTGAAAAAAATATAGTATTTACCAATAGCTGATTTTTATACATACATAGATATTAATTACAATTAAACTAGCTGTCCGCCCCGGCTTCCCCCGTGGCGTGTTTACGTTGTCTCTCCATAAAAACCATCCTCAAGTAATCGTTTCAGCCGTTCTCGAGTTTTGCGCTTAGGAACATAGTTGGCGATTCATTTTATTATATAGATTAAAAATTATTAAAATTTTACATTACTTATATCTATTGCTTATTCCAATTTGTTTTTTAAGCATGGTTTTTTACGGATAATACCGATAAAATAAAACCGATTTTAAAGGAATATCTATTAAAACTATCATATGAGGACACTGAAGCTCTATTATTGTAAAGATCATAAAAAAAAAACACACACACACACTCTACACAAACGTATACACACATTCACACACCCATACATACTCTCTTACATACTCATGTTTATTGTAATGTAATGTAATTTTATCTCCAATGTAATGAAATTCTAATACATATATATACTGTAATTTTAATTTTAATTTTAATATTAATTTTAATATTTAATTTTAGAAATAACATAGTCATTTCTAGTTAATTTGAGGGGTGGGCGCAGGTGTCTGTAGCACAGTTTTTACTAACGCAGATACCGGAGTTCCTCCTATTTTTATTGTATAATTTTTCAAATAAGTTTTTGATATTAACTTTATGTGTAACTTTATGTGTTATTTTGCTGAATAAATGAAATAAATGAATACCGATGACAAATTTATACAGCCAAAGCGGTCCGGGAATATCACTTCACAAAATAAATCAAATTGAAAGCTAAATACCATAACCATAATTATATATTTATACATTACTAGCTGACCCCTCGTTACCGCCAAACGTTCTGCCAAGTAACCCTTATCATTGAGAGGTATATAAAATAGTTTACGATCTATTTTCACGTTGTAACTTTGACACACGAGGTTTATATGTACATTACTAGTATAATATTGGCTCTTTATAAAGATGATTTTTTTTTTCGTATTTTTAAGTTTACCACGTAATCTAAGCAGAGAGAAATTTAACAAATCAAAAATCAATCTGATCAGGTTTTCTTTAATTATAAGTTTAATATTTAATATACCTAGTTACGGAATAATCGCTGGGCACATTAATTAACGATTATACCCGGTATACCTAGGTACATACATCGATTATAGGGGAGAAATACACAAACGAAGTAATTAACAGAAAGCTCATTTAGTATTCTAAAAAGAATATTCTAGAATAAATCAGGAAAAAATCTAAAAATGCATTCTATATTTTTGTAATATCAACAGAGAAGTGAACCAGTGAGAAAATAAAAGTATTGAATTTTTAACTCAAAGATTTATAAGTTTCCAGCGAAGTACAACGTTTGCATAACATTAATGAATTCTTTTATTGTTTTTAACGGTAAGGCGTAGTGCACACTGTTAGGTTTGAATATCCAATTACTGTATCCAATAACGTGATAACTCCAATTTAGATATTTTTGGTTTTATGGCATTCAAATCTATATAATCTTATAATATAAAAATGAATCCCAAAATGTGTTGGTAAGCGCATAACTTGAGAACGGCTGAACCGATTTCGATAATTCTTTTTTTATTATATTCCTTGAAGTACGAGGATGGTTCTTATGTAGAGAAAACGTAAATATGTACCACGGGCGAAGTCGGGGTGAACCGCTAGCGAATGCTTTATAAATATAAATTCATAAAGAATAGCACAAAATCGATCACGAGGCGGGACTCGAACCCGCATCCGTTCAAACCAATCCAGGGCGGATTCCTGACAAATTCAGTCGCTCGTAAAATAAAGAAATTTTCTATTTATCTGCGTCTGTTGATAATATCACCATTGCTCGAACGGTGAAGGAAAATATCGCGAGGAAAGTGACACATCGAAGAATCAAAAAGTTTGACGACACGTGTCATCCGCCAACCCGCACTTGGCCAGCGTGGTGGATTATTGCCTGTACTCTCACAGGAGGCCCATCTCCCAGCAGGGGAACATATTATTATATATTTATAGGTAGTTAATATTTTATCTAACGGTAAACGAGTTCGAATCGATAATTTTTTTCTATTCTTTAACTGTTTAAACGACCCAAATAGTTCGTGTAAACGAAGCTTTATTCACATTATTTTAACGACTGCAACTGGTCTCTTATTTGAACAGAATAAAAAGGTATATTTTGTGTTTGAATTGTCATATTGTTTTCTGCGTTGGAATGTTAAAACTAAAATGAAATATATATTTTATAAAATTGTTTTATGATATTGTTGTATTTGTGACTATTGTCAGGTATTCAAAATAGAAATATTTAATCGGCTGTAGGAATTAATTATAGTCGAGCCAATTTAATAGGCAACATTTGACGTCTATTAATTTTATCTTCGAAGAGAGGTAACCTGCTTAAAAACATCGATTAAAGTGAATTAATCGATACGGATTTGAAACATTTGTAAATCGAATTTATTAATTTATGATGATTTTTGTTCACAAGTAATCAATGCATTCGATTCTAGATGTCAGATCTCGATTTTTAGAGTAACATCTCTGGTATTTAAAAAGAAAAAAGGTTTATTGACACAAAATTGTAGCGACGTCAGTTCTTCAATTCAGAAATTGTTTATTATGTTTAGAATGGTTCATCAGTAAAATTAAATCTTAAAATTACTTGTATCGGTCATTATTATTTTAATTAATATGTAATCGTTATTGAAAAAAGTTAAGCAAATGTGCAGATCTAACAGAAAGAAATATCATGTTATTCTATGTTGTCGTTACTAGGTTACGTTGTTGAATTATGTTGAACTGTCAAATGTTGCCTATTAAAATGGCTCTACTATAGTGCATGATAACTTTTAATGGTTAACAAGTCTGTAAGTCACTTCATATGCCTATTTCATCATAATCTGTCCAGTATTTTTGAAGATACGGTGCAAATGATATTATAAATAATTATGTATAGGTAATATCAGTTTTTTTTTTTGTTTCCACCGTTGTGTTTATTGTGTTAACGCAAAAATTTTAAAAAGTTACTATTAAAGAAGTACTCAAGCATTTTTGTGTGGAGAATGTTGAAACTAGTTTTTAACATAATATATTCAACACTAGCTGTTCTCTAGAGTTTTACCCGCATTGTTCTGTTTCTTTGGTCTTAGTCTTATAGTCTATCCTATACCTAGCCTTCTTTGATAAATGTGTGAATATATATTAAAAATTAAATTAAATTAAAACTGTAATATAAATACATACAATATACATAACCCTCCTTCTTTCACAGTCGGGTAAAAGACACAAAGTGACACTTATAACAACAAAGGCACGTATCCATTATTAGTTTAAACCAAGTTCAAGTCAACTTGACCCGCCAATTTCAATATTAAACTAATTCACTTTAGAACTGGGATATTCATGGCGTGGTTAAGATCCCTCAATGATAGGATATCTTGTTATAGGATCTTAAATTAATGGACGCCTTCCGTTGTATCGTATGCGACTATGGCCGAAAATCTCGCATGATATGAATACATGCTTAAAGCGAAATGAGATTGATTCAGAACATTATGTGATAGGAATAGTTTCTTAATGATGTAAAAATTCGTTTCAATAATTCCTCATAATGTAACTTTAAACCCTTAACGACTCCATTAAAATGTAATTTTATTTTAATATTACTTATTATATAAACTGAAAAAATTATGGGTCATTTGAACCACGGGACATAGGGTCAGAGAAAGCGACTTTTATACTATGTAGTGATATATTCTGTGGTTTTAGGCAGTAATTTTGATCATTATTACTATTGATATTCTTCCCTTAGCTTTTGATTGAGAATTGTTTAATTTCATATAGATCCTTGTTCCAATTAAAACATTTATTAAATTCAACTTTTACTCAAATTATATCAAAATAAATTCCACCTATTTCGCATACAAGGTACTTTGAACAAAATGGAAGCACATCAAGACCACACGAGTGGTATTGTAAACGAAAATATGGTTTGCAAGTCAATATGTGTTGAGAGCTTCTGAATAAATCATTTATTCGCTATGAATGCCATTAGTTCTGTTTAGTTTGTAAATAAATGTATACACGTGGAGGTCTTTGAAATTTCATACGTAATAACTAAAGACCTGTTTTGGTAAGTAGGTATGTGTGTATGTAATTTTGATGTTAAAATAGCTCGTAATATCTGAACAAATAATAGATAGACGAAACACTTGTTTTGTTTGTTTACTAGAAACTAATCGATTTTAAAAATTCTTTGAAATTGATAGTAAACGAGTAAGCGGCTACTCACGTACCTGCCGCAGGGGCAATATTGGAACAATCTCGGTTGGTCGGCGGTCGGAGCAATTTCAGTTGTTTTCTAAATTGTCCATGCTCTATTGGCTCCTTAATTGTTATGTGTATAGGCAACACATCACAATTAAGGAGCCAATTAAGGGTAAAATTTCAAAATTGCCCTTGCTGCAGGTAGGTGAGTAGCCGGCTTTACACAGCTCTACCGCTCAACCCGGGTGAAACCAGGGCAAGGAGATAGTTCAAAATAAAATCGGTTTTTACATAAAGACAAGGATAACGTAATTGTTACCTGTACAGTATATTATTACACTGTGCGTGTACAATGAAATATTAAAAAAAATATCTTTTTTAAGAAAAAACGTTCACTTAATTTATAGTTTAAATCGTCTTTGTCTTATATGTTTTAATTAATTATCCAAATGTGCTATAATTTACAAACATTTAGGCAATTAAATATCATGAATGCATTCGCAAAATTACCAAATGGCGCGTACATTCTATTTCACTTGGAAATAACTCCTCTATATTTATTGTACAGATACTTAATATTCATTACTAACTGCGCTCCACGGTTTCACCCGCGTGGCTCCGCTCCTGTTGGTCTTAGCGTGATGATATTTTATAGCTTATAGCCTTCTTCGATGAATGGGCTATCTAACACCGAAATAATTTTTCCTGAGATCAGCGCGTTCAAACAAACAAACTCTTCAGCTTTATAATATTAGTATAGATGTACACTTCCATTATTTTAATTGAAAATAGAAAAGTATTTAAAGGCTTAAAATCCTAACTAATGTTATAAATACAAAAGTAACTCTATCTGTCTTTTTTTCGTTAACCACTGAACCGATTACCTAATATGAAATTTTCAAAGAGATAGTTGGACCTGAGAAATAACATAGGATAGGTCTTATCCCGGTATTACGGGAACGGGAAGTATGCGGGGTTTCCTTTGATGGGCGGGCGGAAAGCTAGTATTTTGTAATTGTTGATTAAGGAAGTATAGTTATTGAAAAAAGAATTACTTATTGAAGTGAAACTTCTTTATCGGGGTTAGAAAAAAATTAAGTGTAACATTTTTTCGTTACGCGTGACATTTTTCCGTTACGCGCCATCTTTTTCTTATCCCTACCACGCGTGATTCGACGTATTTCTGTAAAGTTGCATATAGTAAATTAATTTTTGAAAAATAAGGTCATACAGAAGTTTCACTTCTTACGTGTGTACACTAGTACACACACACATTTTTTTTATAAGATTTTTTATTGTGAGGCGTAGACATGTCTTAAACTTAGATCCAGGGTACTATAATTTCTAAATATACACGTTTAGCGTCTCTGATAGAACCACGTTATTATTAGAAAAATGATGCCAATATGATCCGTAATCCGTTGTACCTGACGTAAATTATGTACATAGAATATCAGATATAGTTCATTATTCTGCTCATACATTTTTTATGTGGCCTTGGATTAGGACTTACAAGGATGTATTAGATATTGGCTTTGTGGGCTTCTTTTTGTGCCTTGTGAAGGTATTTAATTGTTTTTTTTTGAGATTTTTGTTAATATTATAACTTCTAGTTGTTTAGAGTTGAAATGTATTCGTTTTTGTTGTTGATTTTACGCATAACAAATCGGAATCTAATATTTTAAAATAGGTACATAATATTATGTAGAGCTTAATAAACATATTTTATCCATTTCATAGATTCCATCATTTAAAATTTTTAATTCAATTTACTATAATGATACTAATATTATAAAGAGGAAAGGTTTGTAATTATATATTATGTATGTATGGTTTTCACGCATAAACTACTGGACCGATTTTGATGAAATTTGGCACAGACAATCTTTAGACCCTGAGAAAGAACATGATGATGATTGTTCCTTTAACTCCTCGAGGAGCATAGGGCCTCAGTAAACTTTTTCCAGTCACGTCGATTTTGGGCTTTTGCTTTGACTTCTTGCCACGACAGGCCGGTTTTATTTAGTTCAGCAACCAAAGACCAGCAACGAGAAAGAACATAGGCTACCTTTTATTGCGAAATATGTAAGAACGGGCGGGCGAAGCCAGGGCAGACCGCTAGTTTATGATAATAATATAACGTATATTCTTAAAAGTATATTCCTGACATGACATATGGTAACTTGGCGATAAAAAACGTTAATAATTCCGTGCCTAGTATAAAAATTTAAACTCACCAAAATAATACTATGTCAGTCTTATTCATAAAATATCACAGAAAACCTTAAATCATGTGAACCAAACACTAATGTGGCATGATTTGCATACGGCTGATATCGATTTTACCATTAACAAAACTGATATGAAATTTCATAAATTTCGTGTGAGAGTTTTAGTTCACTCTGAGGTATCGTCATAATTAATTGATAGGCGTAAAGTTTGTAAAAATACTGTTATACTATCATTTTATAATGGAATGAATTGCAAAAACTCCGCCTACAACGTCAAATAAATAGAGCTCCTTGGAAAATTTTCAGCTTCTAGATTAAGTTCATTCAACTGTTGTTTTGTAAGTTTGTTGACTTTTAAATACCTTTTATAATTTATAAAACATAATAAATTTACTACGCCTGGTTTATACCTTCAAATTTTCAACATATTTCAGCACTTTTTAGTTTAGTTTCTGAATAAGATATCCTTTCACCTTCGTGGCTTCATATCGCGATTTAAACATGACAACACCATACAGGCAGACAGTGATTTATGGAAATTCTCCCCTTAACGAGGTAAAAAGGATATAAGTATTTATCCATAGTATGGGTTGAAAATATTATAGTCATGTATTTAGTAGTATTATTATTGTTGTGTTATTCAGTTATGCAGTTTGTCCTGTCAGACCGAGACATTATTGAAATGAAACTTCTTCAGGCACGTTGAGAATAAAATTTTCGCGTCATGGATAATCCGCCACGTCATGGAGTAAGGCGACGATTTTGAATCTTACCAAAGAAGTTTCACTTCTGATACGTGTGCTAGAAACACACGCTCATTTTATTTTTCTTCGTCTCCAACGGGAATCGAACGTGACGTGTTAACCATTGTACCAAGGTCGAATCACAAGCCGAAGGCGGCAAGATAGGAGCTTATAATATCTACCATTGATCATGTATGCTATAAAGTTTGTTTGTTATCTTATCGAAGAAAATAGATACACGTAGTTGTCTCAGGTGTCTCGAATGTATTGATAGCAGCTTTGAGATACATCATCCCTTTGTTACGATACAGCAGGTTGTGATACACTGAGGTTTGGGTTAGCATATTATATAGAAACTAGCGGTCCGCCCCGGCTTCGCCCGTGGTACATATGAAAAATAGATGTTGGCCGATTCTCAGACTTACCCGATATGCACAGAAAATTTCATGAGAATCGGTCCACCCGTTTCGGAGGAGTATGCAGACTAACATTGTGACACGAGAATTTTATATATAAGATAACATGTTAATATCTGTATAGAAAGGAAATAAAATTAGTATCAAAAATATTTTTCAGTAATTAGGTTGTGATACACTGAGTGTTTTCGGTTGACAAGTATTTATTTATTTTTAAGCTATTGCATAGCTTCTATCGCGGGCCTTGAGCGCGGGGACCGAATCCAGAAATTCCGTAACGAAAAAACCTCACGCTCCCAACTCCGACGGGCACGGAGGTGTGGCTTGAAGGCATGCTATGCAATAGCTTTACCGCGGCAGTCCTCGAGTGCCACACGCCTTTTTATTAAGTTCTACCAGGCATGCTCTTAGGGAGGCCTTTGTCCAGCAGTGGATGTCCCAAGGCTGAAACGACGACGAAGACGACTACAAAGCAGGCAAAGACGAGGGCGCAAAGCTCGTATTTCAAATTAAAGGTTCGACGTGTGTTTTATTGCACATACCCTTAACAAAAGATACGTTTTTGAGCAACAGCTGTTAGCAATAAACATCGTTATACGAATAATGTAATATAAACTGCGATAATGAAGGTGCTTTCAAACATACAATGATAACCGAAATATCTCAAAAACAAAGGCACGCATGGGACGTAAAGACTGTCAATCTAACGTTGTTTCGACAATTCTGGTAGTACAGGGCCGGACTTGGGACTTTAGAGGCAACATTTTGAACATATTATAGCTATTATTATCAGAGTTTTTAGAGCTATTTAAAAGAAAAGTGAATAGGCATTTCTTAGGTCAGCATGTTCCGTCCTAGGCCACGCTTGTCGCTTTCCATCAGGCGAAGCTATGGTCAAATGTTTTCCTAATACTGAATAAAAAAAGCTATCTGTTTTTTTCAACAAAGAGTAATTGCTAAAGAAATGTAATGTTCACAGAAGTTTAGTATGATTAGTTTTTGTGCGTATGTTAAGTTGTAGTCTAAAATATTTTCCGGTATTAAACAAAATTCGCATTCATAATACTTTATATTTGAATAGTATAAAACTATAAATTTATAATTAATTTATATAATATAAAACTAAATATCTAGTTCAATAATATTTTAGCTATGTTTCATATTATGGAGTTTCATTGCATCTTATGGAGCCCTGATAGAGGCAACAAAGGCACCAAAAAATTATATTATTATAACACATTCGCAACAGTCACGTATTCCTGTTTTTGATATCGTTTGCTCTCATATGGCTTTTATTGTCGAGCTAAGTAGGCCTTATTTTAGAATTACGCTATTTTCATCATATTCAGTCCATCCGGCTCCTTTCGGTTTGACCCAGGATAAAATAAAATAACTTTTTAAATCAGAAATAATGTAGCCTTCTATTAATAATACTAATAAATATTAAATACTAGCTGTGTTTCGCAGTTTCACCCGCAACGTTCCGCTCTGTTGGTCTAAGCGTAATGATATACTACAGCCAATTTATCGATTAAGCTTATAAACATTTTTTTCAAATCGGACCAGTAGTTCCTGAGATTAGCGCGTTCAAGCAAAAAAAAAAAAACAAAAAAACTCTTAAGCATTATAATATTATCTAATATCTATAGTATAGATTGAGAATTTTTAGAGAAAATGTCTCTATGTAGTAGTAATAATATCCTTCAGGAACATTATTGTTATAAAAACAAGATAGTTTTATTATATAAGTATAAAACATTTATTAATAACCTAACAACTATCACAATCGTGTAAAACAAGAATCGTGGTTCATAAAAATATATTTTATACGATTTTTAAGCCTTATTAAATTTTATTCACATTGCACGCTGGATTCGTGATCGGCAGGTAATTTTTTGGTTTTGATTTTAGTATTATTTTATTAACTTAGAAATAATTTTTTAAGCTATGTGAAATTTAAATTTTGAAAATAGCAAAGGAATGTGTAAAATTCCATTTTACGTTATTTGCTTATTTTTATGTAAAAAAGTAACAATATGTAGTTGTGAAGTTCTGAAGAAAGTTATTTTTGGCCCGATAAAGCGACACCAAACATAAATTATATTAAGTATCAAAATAAAAACCACCAAGGGACCATTAGATTTGATATTTGAGAAATATTATTTTTTATCTGAAGAAAAATAATAAGTTATCAAATTTAATTCGCGTAGCGTTTTGTATATTATCTTCTTATATATAAAATTCTCGTGTCATAATGTTAGTCTGCATACTCCTCCGAAACGGGTGGACCGATTCTCATG
>CAJQZN010043224.1:94972-106775 GCA_907164685.1 Colias eurytheme
ATGGGCTATCTAACCACCAGGACCAGTAGTTCCTGAGATTAGCACACTAACTCTTCAGCTTTATAATATTATAGATATGAAAACAAAATAAAATATTTCAACCAACTGCTTGGTTCAGTATATTCATACACAATATAAAACTACGAGCCACAAAACATTTTACTTTAGAACATATAAATAAAATGCAGGTACGCTAGAAAAAGTGCACTAAATTTAAAGATTATCCATAAAATATAGCTTGTCCTCATTTGCATAGCAATTTAACCCAGCGTACAATCTACTTGTATTTATGTGAATGTTAATTAATCCTTGTAAAGAAAACACGGGCCGATGCAACTGTGGCTTGAGCAAGATGGCGTCGAGCTGTACTTTTTTGGTTCCGTATTATTTTTGTATGCTACTATAAGTAATGTAATGGTAAGATGGTTTTATTTTTTGTTTGATTGTTGAGAATGAATTCAAACTACTGTATTTTTTATATTTTACTATAATAACATGCAGTGGTGGGTCAGTGGTGAGGAAGAATCAAAAAGTTCGACGACATGTGACATCTGCGAACCCGCCCTTGGCCAGCGTGGTGGATTACCGCCTGGTCTTTTAAGAGAGGCCCGTATCCCAGCAGTGGGAACATAATATATGGGCTGATGATGATGATAATAACATTCACGCTTTGTTCCGAAGCTTCTTGGAACTGATTTTTTTATTATTTAAAAGAAAAGAAAACTTTGTAGTGCTAAATTTATTGTATTTTTATTGTTAAAATATATTTCTTAACAAGTAACAGATTTAAAATACTGTCAAATCCAATCACATTTAAACTTATCACATAACTAGCTACGCGCCGCGGTTTCACCCGCGTGGCTACACTCCTGTTGGTCGTAGCTTGATGTTATATAGCCTTATAGCCTTCCTCGATAAATGAGCTATCAAAAACTTAGATTTTTCAAATCGGACCAGTAGTATCTGAAATAAGCGTGTTCAAACAAACAAACACACTCGTCAGCTTTATAATATTAGCATAGATTTAATTAATTGTAATGCTATTTTCAAATACTAAGGATCTCTAAACATAAGTACATGGTTACCTTTTATCTAGATATTTTAACAAGCTCGTTCTGAATTACGCGTATATACATTCAGATATTTTTATATGTGTATCTTACTTAAATTAAGTATAAGTTGTAGTCGAAATTAATCACACGCAAATTGTCAGAACCAGACAAAATATAAATGCGATCCCACGGGAACGGGAACTTCACGGCTTTTCCATTAATAGTTAATACGCAGCCGGAAATCTATACTAATACTAGCGGTCCGCCCCGGCTTCGCCTGTGGTACATATGAAAAATAGATGTTGGCCGATTCTCAGACTTACCCGATATGCACAGAAATTTCATGAAAATCGGTCCACCCGTTTCGGAGGAGTATGCAGACTAACATTGTGACACGAGAATTTTATATATAAGATTATAAAGCTGAAGAATTTGTTTGTTTGTTTGAACGCGCTAATCTCAGCAACTGCTGGTCCGATTTGAAAAATTCTTTCATTGTTAGATAGCCCATTTATTGTGGAAGACTATAGGCTATATATTATCATCATGCTAAGACCAATAGGAGCGGAGCCACGCGGGTGAAACCGCGGAGCGCAGCTCGTAAATAATAAACACACAAAACATTGTTACATAATTTACACTGCTAAACGATAAAAAAAACAGCAATTTATACATCAAATGATAAAATATCAAAGTGAAAACTCACATTCTTCTAAATTCTCTCATAACCGAAAGAAAAATTTCCTAACTTGTAACAAAATCCGATTATTCTCGTTAAAACATGAGCTTCTATCCTTCAACTTTTTTCGTGTGATTTACACTCTCTAAACGAAATATTTTTCAGAGAATGACACAGATAATTAACTGAAGTTTTAATAATGGTTTCAAAACATTTTTGTTATTATCTATGCAGTAATGTTTAAAAAAGAAGTAATATTTCTAAGTTAGGTGAACAGGTAAATAAATTTATTTTCACTCAAACAACCTGAACCGATTTTCATTCAGTTCTCATCAACGCAAAGCGAGGTTGTCGATGAAGGTTTAACTATAATTTGTTAATTTTTACACAACGATTAAGGAACTAAAGATTCTTGTATTATATCAACCAGCTGCGCTTCGCGGTTTCACCCGCGTGGATTAGCCTTCCCTCGCGCTCCTTTTGGTATAGCCTATAGCCTTCCTCGATAAATGGGCTATCCAAAACCGAAAGAATATTTCAAATTGGACCAGTAGTTCTTGAGCGCGTTCAAACAAACGAACATACTCTTCAGCTTTATACTATCAGTATAGATTAAAAGTTTGCCTAAAAATAAATTCGCCAGAGCGAGTGTGAACAGCCCTTAAAGAGCCACGTGGTATTGAGAAAAAATGTGTAAGGTAAACTCTCCATTGGTTCCGACAGAACCCGAATGATTTAAGGCCAGCAAAGGTTTCCAGCTTATGAGAATGAAATATTCGAACAATTTCTGATTTCTAACGGCCCTTTTTACCTAATTCTTGGGAATGATGTATGTGTAATTTTATGGAAGAAGCGAATGATTGATGCTTAAGGGGAGTGGAATTTTGTTTTTTTTAGAATAATACTGAAGTTAAATTGAAATTAGATAATGGGTTTAGGCTAGACAAAATAATATGGGCAAAGATTAAAGACACATTATTAAATTATTATTTCTTTAGGTAACGGAATATTATCCTTTATTCTTTTAACATAAAAGTAAATTGTGAAAGGCGTAGTTAAGTAAATGTAATAAAGCGCTTTGCTTATACATTTTATATGAAGTTATTTACTTTGTTTCTTTTTGACTTAAGTAGCTTAAAAACTAAATGGAAAATACACTGCTTACCTGTTTAAATATAATTATTTTCTTAAGAGGATTAATAGTGAATTTATAGATATAATTACCAGTTCAGTTAGAGCAACTTTTACTTGCTAATATATTATAAACTAGCTTTCCACCCGCAGCTTCGCCCGCGCCGTCAAAGAAAAACCCGCATTGTTCCCGTTCCCGTGGGATTTCCGGGATAAAACCTATCCTATTTCCCGGGGTAAAAAGTAGCCTATGTCCTTTCTCGGGTATCAAAATATCTCTATACCAAATTTCATGCTAATTGGTTCAGTAGTTAAGGCGTGATTGAGTAACAGACAGACAGACAGAGTTACTTTCGCATTTATAATATTAGTATGGATATAATAATAAATCTTATAATTAATGCTATCTTTAATATTTTTGACGTTATTTGTATAACGTCAACTATCAGTAAGTTAATCAGAAGATAACTAGAAGTAATAAACTACCGTTATTATTATTGTTTATACATAAACTACAGAACTAAATTGACCACCCACCATAAAGCATGATCCCATAGGTATACTTAAACTTGATTGTGTAGGAAGTGTAACTTAATGCCTTACTTGACATGATTTACATTGTTTCCTTTAAAGCCAAAGATATCTGTGTTTATGGCCCTTCTAAATTTAATAATAAGATTGTCTCTACATCACAATGTACTCTATGCAAAGCAAACCTCATGAGGTTTATAAAACTAAACTAACGTGTATACAGATTTATTTGTTTCTTATTAAATTCTTTTACATTTGCTAAACTTTAAACGAGTAAAATATATTAATGTTTTATATATATGGCTAGTGGTCCGTCCCGGCTTCGCCCGTGGTACCTACCTGTTTAAACTATCCTATCTCTCAAGTTGGATCGAACTGCACATGGTGTGCGAATTTTATTATAATCGGTTAAGTGGTTTAGGAGTCCATTGAGGACAAACATTGAGACACGAGATTTATATATATTAAGATAAGCCCATTCTATATTAAAAGCTGAGGTATATAAAGTTCTTCATACTAAAACTAAAGCACTTTTAGTATTATGAGTATTTAAACAAACGATTTATTTAGGTAGAACTCACTCATGTGCATTCAATTTTAAATTGTGAATTATACAAGTTGAGTGAGGTTATGATTCAGCAGTTAGTTAAAAAAAAACTATTCCGACTTAAACTACATGTCCTTTACAATGAACCATACATTTATTACATTTACTCACTCATGTGTATTCAATGTTGACAAGTTGAGTCAGTTTAGATTTCCAGATAATATAGACACACTTAAATCCGTTTAAACAGTCTTTAATTTATTTCCTGCTATATTCAAAGATTTACCTTTAAAACTATTCCGCAATTTATCTGTCCTTTAGCTCCAAATAACGTCTATATACACAGTAAGCTCCAAAATCAAATACCAGCTCGGACGGGGACTAATTCAACACTCCCAAAACTAACTAAGATTCAGTCAAAATTGCGTCTAACTTTACTACTACGTTTGAGGTGTTTCGCTTGTAATTACAACGAAATAGGAAATGAAAATTCTACATTTACAGTATGATTTATTTGGGCTTGCTTTAATAATTCATTATTGTAATTAATTACTTTTCAGTATGGTAGCCGGAATTATTAAGAAACAAACGAAGTCCTTATTATTTTCATTAAGGACTCGTCTGAGTAAGCACTCCCTTGAGGCAGAAGTATTTAATGGTGTACATCGTGAAAATAATAATTAATTATATCAAATAAAAAAATAATTTTCGTTTATTAATAATTAATTAGTTGTACAACTACTTTTGAAAATAAACAAGCAGGTTTTGTGCATAATTCATGACATAACAAAAGATAAAAAAAATGTTACAAAACTCAAAAATAGCGTCGCAACAGGACTTCGTAATGCCTTCGTACGCCCAATAAGTACACTCATTAAAAAAACTTAGTAAATATTATACTTTGAACAAAATGTCATAAATAATTAAATTCTCGTTGTATTAATATCAAAAAGTCAGAGCGAAAATTTTATATTCCCCACGATTTTCTGATTCCGTCACTGAATTAGCTTTTACTAGATTGGCGAAATGATAAAATTCGTTTATTATTAATTAATGTGCCTTATAACAAGGCTGTTCGTTTACATCATTAGACATTTAATATTTTTATTACTTAGAAAATAATGTTTGCTCTTACGATACGGAATTTTTATCATGAATGTTAATTCAATCAAGTTGCCAAAATTATACGTTTATTTGCAAGTGGGAGTCGAGCATGCTTCGGCACGAACTGGGCCACGCTCGCACCGGGGAAGGTACCACACCCTCACAGAATATCGGCGCCATAGTGACAGTTTACTGTCGCGTTCCGTACGGTGAGTGAGGGGTCCGGAGGCCCACATCCCTTCCCATCCCCTACCCATCCTCTCCTTCCCTATCCTCATTCCCTCCCATCCTCGCCCCTTCTAACTAACTCCTTCCAAATCCCTTTGAGGACAGCAACACATCCACTTCCCAGTTCCCAGTGGAGTGGATGTTTATGGGCGGCGTGTATCGCTTAACACCAGGCGACGCGTCTGCTCGTTTGCTATCCT
Source organism: Colias eurytheme (assembly GCA_907164685.1). Taxonomy (NCBI): domain Eukaryota; kingdom Metazoa; phylum Arthropoda; class Insecta; order Lepidoptera; family Pieridae; genus Colias; species Colias eurytheme. The sequence continues at coordinate 100,445 of CAJQZN010043224.1, forward strand.
ATATCATCAAAAAAAAATACTATAACTAAGAAACTATGTCATTATACACTCTTAGTCTAAACTTATTTCTGCACAGATTATTCTTAGTTTTCAAGTGTAAGTAACCAGTGATATTATACATTTAAAATATGATTATTTAAGTAGAATGTTATAATAAGGCTATGGTTGCAAGGCTATAGTTAGCTGATATTTTATGTAACAACTTCTTAAGAAATATAATAATCGAATAATCTATAAACTTGCCACATCTAGTTCACATTAGTCTATGTATTCTGTATAAAATTAACCAAACGATACTATATCAAATGCCAAGAAACCTCAAGGGGCTCCCTCGCGACGTTTTATTGAGAATTTTTTACAACTATACTACATTTTTACCGTCATATCGAGTTCCTGTTTGTGTAACTGAATTAAATTTTATTCAGAATTAAATTTAATATTTATAGTTCAAGATTTTTTATTTTTGTTGGATTCCGAGCTGGGGGTGGGGTGATGATAAGCGTTCACCACCGTGTAAGAACACTTACAGTATTAGCCTGCAAATGCAAGGAATAAGGTAAGAATTAAGTTAATTATTAAATAATATAAAAAAGCTGTATTTTCAAGTATGCTAATACATAAAATAAAAAAATACCTATCTAGCTTTCAAATTTATATGCACTAATGTGATATATTAGATGTTGAAATCATGATCTTGATTCTTCATCGCTATTCTTCTATCATTACGATTAGTAAAATATTAAATCCCTCTTGAAGGTGAATAAACTATGCCTCAACCAATGAAACAACCCTATCTAGAAACTTTCTTTAACCCTACCAAGGTCATCCCGCATACATTATTTAAATCACTATCTATGTACGTTCCAATTACTGTACCTATTTTTCTTTCAGGCTATAAAGGTCCCGAAGAACTGAAGGGTAAGGGCGTAATGGCACCAACAAATCACAGACCCTTGCGTCCAAATATACGAAAGATGTCTACAATAAAACAACGGGTATCCATTACACTTTAAATGGACCAACCTGTGGCCATTAATTTTTATGCTGGACGTCGATTATGTCTGGTTTGACTTTATTGGACAGTCTATATTTAGGCAAAATTATTGTGGTTAATTTGTTAACATATTTAAGTTTTCCACATCAATAGTCCCAATTTGTAAAGTACATTGTTAAAAATATTTTGACTTATGACAAAATTTGGCCACACTTGGCGAGCGTAGCTTAAAGCGTAGAGGGTCTACGCATCGTAGACTTCGGTTCTCTTACAGATCTCTCATCGTCTTATAATGCGTTTTACAATATATTATTATATTGCACATGGTGTTATAATAAACCCTAATTTTCAAATATTCATAGCTGATGAAATATTTTTTTCTAACGACTTATGAACTTACTAGCAAATATCAATAAATATAGTATAACCATCGGATATACATTTAATATTAAGTAAAATGTGAGGTAACTACAGCAATCAACGTTTATTCCTTCGTAGTCGTATAGATATATAAAAGTACTATAACAGTGTACAACATTTATTTCATAATATCTTTACACGTCGCACTGCAGGATATGTAAATAATCTCGTTCTTTACACACTTGAATGTTCCTACGTGAATATCATTTACGTCGATTTTTAAATCCGTGACTAGACTTGTTTATTTGTTTTAATATAGCTGTAATGGAAATGTAAGAAATAGGAATACTTAGAAAATAATATAAATAAAGATTTTTCTTTATGAATAAAAGTATGGGTCCGTATTTACATAAGGAAAAAACCGTTTGTAACACATTTGAACTTAGCATATTTTAAGTACATAATTATTATGAATATATTTCTTACGTGTATCATCGTTGTCAAATTTTCATGAAATAAGCTTATCTTGCCATGGTAGTTACTCGGAGACGCTGTTTGTAAAAATAGTGATATATTCATAACTAGCTTTCCGCCCGCGGCTTCGCCCGCGTTTTCAAAGAAAAACCCGTTCCCGTAGGATTTCCGGGATAAAACCTATCCTATGTCCTTTCTCGGGTATCAAAATATCTCTATACCAAATTTCATGCAAATTGGTTCAGTAGTTAAGGCGTGATTGAGTAACAGACAGACAGACAGAGTTACTTTCGCATTTATAATATTAAGTATGGATTCCAATGTTATAACTTGTTTAATGAAAATTAAAATGACTAAAACACTTCGCCTTACTTTTAAATTTTCATGTTTTAGTTTTTTATAAAGCTTATAAAAACAGTGTAAGAAAAGCTGTTTCCTATCAGAGAGTATCATAATATCTCAACAAACACTTTATAAATCAATGTCTAGCTTAATAGTGTTTAATATAACTGCTATGTTTTTGGAAATAATGAAGTATTAATTCCAAGAGAACTCACTCAGAAATAATATATTTGGGAATCACTTGTTTCTGTTTTTAACCGAATTTAAATATTCTCTATTATGTAGAGAACTTTCGAAACAAGTAATTATAAAAAAAATTGTGGTTCGCCTCGGCTTCGCCCGTGGTACATATTTCGCAATAAAAGGTAGCCTATGTTCTTTCTCAAGGTCTAAAGATTATCTGTGCCAAATTTCATCAAAATCGGTCCAGTAGTTTATGCGTGAAAACCATACATACTACATACAAACCTTTCCTCTTTATAATATAAGTATAGATTAGTATAGATAGATTCCACATTTTGCTATATTGTTGCTTGTTTTAACTAGTGTAAATAATTTCATTTAATTTATGCAATTCGTAATAATTCATATTTCTTGTAAATACATGAACATACATACTTGTACTATCCAATTGTATTTCTTTTTTCTTCAAACTTTCCTATATCCTAAGGTTGCCTGGAAGATATCGCTTCTTAGCGATAAGGCATAATACATAACCTAATAATTCAAGTAAATCCATAGAACGTTTTTACTCCAAGCCTCTGCTTCGTACCATGCTGTCTTAAAGCAGTATTTTTTCCAGCGTTGAAAAAAGACAGCGCTATATAAGTCGTCTAGCGCCGTCACCTTCCCGCACTATAATACTGCTATAAGACATCATGACACAGGTCACAGTAACCGGAACGAATTTCCCAGATCGTCAGTTCTAATATTGGTCTTGATATTTTCTTGTGACTTATCGTGTAGGTATTCAAACGTGTTGAAGCTATAGATGGTATTCCTTTGTACAAGATTGCTGTTAGCCGATACTCCTTAAAAAGTAAAACTGTTATATTCTTAGGTTATATTATTATACATGGATTAATTATTCTATACTTTGTATTATATCGCAATTAACTTTTAATAATCACATTATCTATGTTTTCATTTTCATAATGATATTGGTAATTTTAACAGTTGGCTTATAATCGTGATGTTCGGTCAAAGATTACATTTATATGCTATTGAAATATATATGTATAGGCACTAGATAGGCACATTCATTCATTTCATACTGGTATATACCAGTATGAAATAAATGAATGTGCCTATCTTGAAAATAATCTTTATCTCAATATTTTCGACTGTTACATTATATTATGACTTTGTCATAATTTCTAGAAATTTTGGTACAAAAAGTTATTTAAAAATCTACTATTTAACTCAATATTCCTCTTCATCATTTAAATTGAACAAATATTAATATTTTAATACATTTTAATTAAAGTAAATATGGACGATTAAACTTCCACGCTAACAGAATTACGTGAATCCAAAACAAGTTAATGAGCGGATGTTTATTGCATTTTCTGCTTGATAGATTCAACCTGATAATATAATAATATCTACCTATATAATATCTATAATATAAAAATGAATCCCAAAATGTGTTGGTAAGCGCATAACTTGAGAACGGCTGAACCGATTTCGATAATTCTTTTTTTATTATATTCCTTGCAGTACGAGACTAGTTCTTATGTAGAGAAAACGTAAATATGTACCACGGGCGAAGCCGGGGCGGACCGCTAGTAGGTAATAATATTGTTGTGTTATGGAAGAGAAGCGCCTTGTAACAAAAGTGAATTTTATCAATTAAATGAAGGCACTTACCTCCAATCTAATATGAAAACTTGTTTAAAAGAAATACTTAAACATTTTTTATTTATTTTAATATTTATTGTAATTTAACAGGCTATTAATGGGAGTAACAGATACTAACAAGAGTTATCTTAACGTAAACTAACACCAATTAAAAAAATTTAAAGTTCCTTATTTAAAGTAGGTTTTCATCGTTTGTACTTTATCAACACTATTAGCATTCATAATAACAGCTTTTTATTAATAATTATTTTTCTTCGTTCACCAAATTATTGCAATGTTTTTGACTCCTACATATTTTAATTTACGGAGTTACAACGCAATTGCATAAATAATAATGTAGGATCAATACATCATCAGTTAGTATTTCTTCATACTTCAATAAATAATCAATTCCCAAGGTACGCCAACCGGTAGAACAAACATGGCAATGAAAAAAGCTATGAAATTTTTATAAGTTCTCTTCACCCTTAACCCACATGACCCGTGTCTTTAATCTATTATTTACAGAATTTTGTATGTTGTACTGTTTGGCTTCCAATCCCCAGGGGTTTTTATTTTTCGCTCCATGATATTGCTCAATCACAAATACATTAAAAAGGCGTATTATAAAGAATACATTGATTGTATTTAAAATACAAGCAAATGGATTTTTCTGATAATTAAAAAAAACTCCATTCGGTTTTTCTGTAGAATTTTGTGAAAAGTATCCATTTCATATTCACATGCAAATAATATACTTACCTATATAAGCTTGCAAGCTAACAGCTAACAGGGTATGTTTTTTGCTGAATTTGCATAAATTCATGTATTTTCTTTCCTTCTTTCTATATAATCCATATATATACTATTATTAATATTATAAATGCGAAAGTATAACTCTGTCTGTCTGTCTGTTACTCAATCACGCCTAAACTACTGAACCAATTTTCATGAAATTTGGTATGGAGATATTTTGATACCCGAGAAAGGACATAAGCTACTTTTTATCCCGGTAAAATGACGCAATCCCGGAAATCCCACGGGAACGGGAACTATGCGGGTTTTTCTTTGACTGCTCCGGCGAAGCCGCGGGCGGAAACCTAGTAAATACTAAATAAATATTTTTTATTTCTTGTTATTATTATCTAGAACCTCCCATTCTAGTATACCAACTATATTTCCAAAAAGCTACGCATTACATTAGAGACCAAACATACGACATCACATCAGAAACTAAGTTAATGTCAGGAGAAAATGCTTTCTTTGTTACAAAGGTGCTGTTAGCTAAACACAAGTCACATTATGTGCTTTTATATCTTAGATGCATTAGTATATTGTCACTACACATTTTACTTTATTTTTTATATCATAAGCGTGAAAGTTTTTTATGTGTTAGAGCGGGCAACTCAGTTTCACTGCAAAATACAAATGCTTTTTTTATAGTGCGGAAATCTTGCATAGATACTCCCGGCTCCCGGTGATGGAGCCGTGGTTATGTCGGATTTCTACCGATTAAAACCCCACTCTGTTCCATCGCGCTGCTTTGGGTGGAACTACGGGAATGTTTACGACTCTACGTGTCCCGCCCAGCAGATGCCCGTTTTCAGGCCCATCGCAAGAACACTCGCTGACGGCTGCTGGACACAAATTGGTTGCCAAATGAGATAAGTAAATAGGTGTAGGATACCAACACAACATCCGATCTTCAAAAACGTTACGCACACTTGATAAGACACAGTAAGATGGTATGATTCAACTATAGTGAGCGAAAAAGAGATAAGTAAATTGTTTCTAATTGGTAACATTAACGCGTGATTAGGGAAGGATTGTCGACAGGAAAAACAAATGAACTAGAAAGGTCGAGAAAAAGAAAACGGGCTCCCCCACTTAGAATAATATGCAAAAATAGCTGATTAGATCTGCATAATATTTGAAGTAATCATAATTAATATAGTTAGAACAAGTATTGCTTCTTTTTATCCGTATTTATGTGTACCTTAATTTAAAAAAAAATCTTATTTTAATCTAATTGAGACAACACACAATTTTAATACTTAGATATTTTTATATATTATTTTATCATGTAACAATGTATTACTCTATTATAATAATTTTGGTTAATGAGCTTTAAAATTAAATTTACCTCTAAATGAGATGTACACAAATAATATCATTTAACAAAATATTGAATATCAATTATTTTGATATGCAGGAATTGCTTAAATATCGGAATATCATATATTAATATGGTATTGAAACTGAAATATGTAACAAATTTTATGGTTAGGGAGCCAGGTGCAAATTTGGTTCATTATTTCCTCT
>CAJQZN010043224.1:108372-125817 GCA_907164685.1 Colias eurytheme
TTAAGCTCTCCGTGCGATTAGAGCTTTTTGTGAAAATTAAGCTCTCCATGCGATTAGAGCTTTTTGTGAAAATAAAGCTCTCCGTGCGATTAGTTTTTTGTGAAAATTAAGCTCTCAGTGCGATTAGAGCTTTTTTGTGAAAATTTAGCTTTCCGTGTGAATAGAGCTTTTTGTGAAAATTAAGCTCTCCGTGCGATTAGAGCTTTTTGTGAAAATTAAGCTCTCCATGCGATTAGAGCTTTTTGTGAAAATTAAGCTCTCCGTGCGATGAGAGTTTTTTTTGTGAAAATTAAGCTCTCCGTGCGATTAGAGCTTTTTTGTGAAAATTTAGCTTTCCGTGCGATTAGAGCCTTTCCGTGCGATTAGAGCTTTCCGTGCGAATATAGCTTTTTGTGAAAATTAAGCTCTCCGTGCGATTAGAGCTTTTTATGAAAATTAATCTTTCCGTGTGATTAGAGCTTTTTGTGAAAATTAAGCTCTCCATGCGATTAGAGCTTTTTGTGAAAATTAAGCTTTCCGTGCGAATAGAGCTTTTTGTGAATATATAAAGCTTTCCGTGCGATTAGAGCTTTTTATGAAAATTAAGCTCTCCGTGCGATTAGAGCTTTTTGTGAAAATTAAGCTTTCCGTGCGATTAGAGCTTTTTGCGAAAATTAAGCTCTCCGTGCGATTAGAGCTTTTTTGTGAAAATTAAGCTTTCCGTGCGATTAAAGCTTTTTGTGAAAATTAAGCTCTCCGTGCGATGAGAGTTTTTTTTGTGAAAATTAAGCTCTCCGTGCGATTAGAGCTTTTTTGTGAATATTTAGCTTTCCGTGCGATTAGAGCCTTTAATGAAAATTAAGCTCTCCATGCGATTTTATGCGGTTATTAATTCGGCCGGTATATTTTTTTTATGAATGTACACCGATTACTCCGAGGTTTCTGAACCGATTTACGTGATTCTTTTTTTGTTCGATGCGGGATGGTGTCGAATTGGTCCCATATTTTTTTTTTTCGGATAGGCCCAGTAGTTTTTATTTTATGAGCATTTTTGTCTGTACTCGATATAAAATAAGTTTTTGAAACGTATTTTTACTCAATAAAAAGTAATGCTTATTGATGTAGAGTTTTATGTATACATTTAACTTATCTCAAGTATCAGTTCAACCACGGTAGGTAAGTGAAGTTGATCATACATTTTTATTATTATAATATTATGATAAATCTATAAACAATAATAATCTCCCTCAAGTAGTCATTATATTTAATACAGAGTCTCAAAATAAATCTCATCTCTATATAGTTTAAACGGCAAACATTTACTTATAAAAACTACCCCTAAACATATTTTAAACTTTTACTAGCATAGTCATTCATCATACGACATACTGACTTTCGTCACATAAAAATATAGCATCAGTCATTGATAGGTAGGTTTAAATTAGATAGCCATTGATAAATAAAAATTAAGGTACAATTTAGATATTAAGGAAGCCTTTTGACACATCAAAATATACGCAAAAGTAATAATCATTTATGTATAAAAATAAAGGTACTTATAGTGCCTTTGGAAGTTTGGACACATGAAAACATACGCAAAAATGCCATTGATAAATAAAAATTAAGGCACTAAGGGTCTCCCCTGTCACCCTTGGTTCCTCAGTGGTACTCGGACCTCCGGCCGGAACGGTCGTGCGGTCGTCACGGCGAGTTGTACATACGTAAATATATATCGGAGTGTTGTGAATGTGAAATGCAATGTAGTGATTTGAAAGGGTAAGTATATGTAGATATGAGAGTTTTGGAATAATTTTTGATTGTTTAAAGTTAAAATTACAATAATTTGCTCTATGTCTCTAGTTAGTTTATAATAAGAAGGATGTTACCCGGTGTAAAATACACCGGAAAATTAGTAAGAAAAAAAATATGACTCTTTAATTTATTTACGGAGTTTTCACGTGAGAAAAATAATATTTTCCTTCATGCAAAGTAAAAATTTGGTATTTTAATTGGCTTCTAAAAAATTTATTTGAATAATTGTAAACTTTTTCCTAACTCATGAACTTTAATTTTAATGTAAATATAAATTTTTAATTTTACTTTAATTTTAATTCAATGGAGCTTAGTTTTTCACGGTAGTGACGTAGTTGTAGGAATATTTTTTCAGTTTTACATTAGGTACTTGGGATGTTAATAATTACCTCTATAGAGAGTCAGAGATTATTATAAATTACATAAATATAATTTAATTTTCATTATAATAAATTTATTTACAGCTTTCGTTATCGTTTTTTATTCAATAATGTTTTTAAATATTCAAATAAAATTTTATCTTCTAATTTCTATATATTCGTTTTATTATTTTGAGAATTTACCTAGAAATAATATTCGTACATTCGTATTTTTCGACTTCTACGTAGCCATTCCCAACTAGGGATGGCAACTACACAAACTAAAAATATGCATATTAATTCATCCTTAATAATATACAAGAGACAATTATAAATACGAAAAACATTTGTAGCTTTAATTTATTTAATAAATTACTATTATTTTATACTACTACTATAAAATTACTAAGTATGTAAATTAAATTATAATAACTTATACTATAAGTTTGATAAAAGAAAATTGAAAGAAAATCGGTTTTTTAAACCTTTGCTAGCAAATACGACGTAGCTTATAATACACCACGTAATACAAGATCTATAAAATATACAACTTTATTTCAGAGGGAGTAACCATATATTACTGAATTGAAATATGAAAATGTTTCATATCGTAACGTTTTAAAATAATATTTTAGTATACTCCTTCATAAAAATGTGCAAAGAAAACAGTACGTACTATTATTCTTCAAATGCTTATTAGCTTTCTTCAAAGTCTTCAATACTTTACCGTAACACAATTAATTACATTAAATAAAAATTATAAAACCTACAAATTATTAATTAAAGATAAAACATACCTAGAATACTACTTACTCACAATACTCAGTATGATGATACTTCGTCATTGTTATACAAACAAAGAACTGATGTATTTTGCTGATTAATCTTAAAATTTTCAGTCATTTTAAAAGCTACTCATTAGTTTGAGTTTGAAATAAAAAGTATAATTATGGAATACTTTTTATTTCACAGACATTGGTATGAAAAAATACTGTTGTTATAAATCTTAAACAAATGGATCAACATATTATTTGCAGTATTATAAAAAAACCTTTGATAAACAGAGTTCCAAATACGACGATCAGAAAGAAAACTGGAGCTATAGACATAGCACTTAAAGTGTCTAGGCAGAAATGGAGATGGGCGGGCCATGTTTGTAGATTAAGCGACAATAGGTGGACCAACAGAATCTTGGAATGGCGTCCTTGGACCGGGCGAAGAAATGTTGGACGTCAGCCTGCTAGGTGGGCTGACGATATAGTGAAGGTATTGGGAAGTAAATGGATGCGGGTGGCGAAGAACAGAAAAGAATGGCGTGCCCATGAAGAGGCCTATACTCAACTTTGGGTTTGAACGGGCTGAGAAAGAAAGAAGAAAGAAAATACCTTTTGTTTTAAAGCCATATCCAGCAAAAAGTAAATGCCGTATTAATTTATTGATTTAGCAAATATTCGATAGTATTTAATACAAAATCTACTGCATCAATTTAGCTCTAAACTATAACAAACTTCATATACCTTATCATCTGACCAAATCCCTAGTTTTTCCAGAACCTCTCAGGCAAATAGTGCTAAATTTAAAGTTTAGTTGTATAGTAGTATTTTAGGAAAAAACTACTGAATCAATTGACTAAAACTTTCGACACATTTCATATACCTTAATATACAAAACCACATTGAACATACCTTAATAGATAAATACCTCCGCAAAATATACTAAAAGAAAAAAATCTAATGCTAATTACATACAGCCCTGAAATAACAACGGGTCACCATGAAATTTGACTTTGATTGCAAAGCATTAAATTTGGTAGTTTAGGTCGTAATTAGACGGAAAAAAAATATATGGCATGAAAAACTTTGCTTTTGTGCTTAGAAGACTGATTGAACGAAATTTTTAAAAATCTCGGATTTTAATTTTTGATTGAAAATAAAACTATTGAAATAAAAATGTTTATTATTTTTATTAAGTTTTACTATCAAATTAGCTTACAGAAAAGTGGGAAATAACTTAAAAGTGCACACTTTTAATTTTTCTTTTATGTTCATAGCTACTTTCTCTCAATAAACCCCAAATATAGTCGCCCATCATGTTTTCATTGTATTGGCCTTGATAGCGTTGTTCAAAATTCATGATGTCCTGATGGAAACGTTCTCCTTGCTCTTCGGAATAGGCTCCCATATTGTTTTTAAATTTATCCAAATGAGCATGCAGCATATGTACTTTTAATGACATCCTGCAGCCCATGGCCTTAAAATTAGTAATTTGTAATTTGCCTTACCTTCCAAACACCTTTAACAATAACTACAAGCAACATGTGGAGCCCATGGCTTATCTTGATTCCGTACAGGACAGTCAAAATATGCTTCATAGGCTTCACAGAGAACGTGAGATGTCTTTAGTTCATATTTCACGTCTCGAACTTTAATAAATTGACCACATATAAAACAAAATGCATCAGCATCGTATTTGCACTTTCGTGACGACATTTTAAGTTATTCTGGGCTTGTAAATAACACCTGATGGTTGTTTATCACTCGGGTGCCATCTAGCGGCACATTGTAAACGTTAATACCCCACTCTCACCGCGTGGTCTTTTTAAAAATATTAAAATCAATTAAAATTTATGAAAAAATTGAAAAATGAGTATTATTATTATAACTATCACAAAAGCAAACTTTATACCGAAAAAAGGTATTTTCTTTTCGTTTTTGTGCATAACTAACTGGAAAATAATAGTATAAACTTTAGGACAAAGAACGAAAATTTTTTTGTCGAGTCGTGCTAATCAACGGAGCAGCTGCGTGCGGTTAAGTCTGGCCGATAGGCTTGATTAGTTCTACCAACCGTAGGGTTTATTTCCTAGATAAGGTTCTTTAGAAAAAAACAGTTTCCAATCCCTCAAGATTTCTAATTGGTTGAATCTGAATACTTTTTATTCTAGGTTTGAAGCGTATAACGAGTAAAGGTTTTCTTATGCTATATAATATTATGATACACATTGAGCAATATATTGTGTACCTATAGTAAATATTCTAAGAAATACAATTTGTTAGTTTCTAGTGGAGAATGAATGTTTTTATTTTTGCACATACTTTCCCTTTAGAGCATCTAGGAAAGAGAGTTCTGGGTTATTTTGGCCTCCAAACGCCTAGAAGACTAATTGACCATTTAAACACTGAATTTTCTTTAATTGGGTTCGAATGTATTTCTAGAAATATAACTGAACATAATATTCGCTTTATTTAGCACATGAGATAATATTTTTTCCAACTACACAAAATCACGAAGAAGTTGTTACAATAAAAATAATTTTAACAACTTCTTGCCGCTACAATAATGTGTGTATGTATTTACACACACCTTTACATATTATACGATGATCGCTATCCATTAGGCGTCTATTAACATAATTAAATATAGTTAAAAAAATGAGCAACACGCTTCCGTAAAATAAATTCATGAAAGTATTGTATTTTGACCGATATTCGACAATTTTGGATAAATTTCTACGTTTAAAGTGGTTAATATCGATTCTAAAAGAGTCGAATACATACAAACAAAAGTGGAGCTATAAGTACTATCGTATTGACTAGAATAAAATTTATGTAGTGTTACTAACATAGGTAAGAATATTGTTACAGCTAACAAGGGGACCAATGATGTTACAATAAATAAATGAATTATTAATAAGCTATTGCATAGCTTCTATCGCGGGCCTTGAGCGCGGGGACCGAATCGAGAAATTCCGTAACGAAAAAACCTCACGCTCCCCACTCCAACGGGCACGGAGGTGTGGCTTGAAGGCATGCTATATAATAGCTTTACCGCGGCAGTCCCCGAGTGCCACACGTCTTTTTATTATTATAAGCGTGTTAAAAATACACTGATACGTAAAAAGAACATAATATAAAGAGATTAGAGTGGCATAAATAGGCATAAGGAAATAAAATATTTTTTATGTACTTTATTTATATTTTTCCTCCTTTTGACATAAATAGGTGAAACTATGTGTATCTAACATATATTAGAAGCTAAAACTCTTCGCTGAAAGCTAAACGCCCGGAAATGCTCCGAGCGTCTGTAGAGCGCTGTAAAAGCTTTTGAATGTTTATCGTTATGGAAGAGCTTATCGAATTCTGCTCAGCAGCTATTCTTGGTAGAGATTTTGTACAAATATTGTACAGTACAATGTGGTATTTGAAATCTACAAAGGATAGGTTAAATGGTTTTATGTTATCTGTAATTCGCTTCTGAATAGTGCATTTAAATGTTTCGTATAGTGAACAAAAAAGAAGATCACATTTATGTTTTTTCATATCCATTATATATCTATACTTCTATATTATACTATATACTATAATATTATAAAGAGGAAAGGTTTGTAATTATGTATGTATGGTTTTCACGCATAAACTACGGGACCGATTTCAAAAATTCTTTCACCATTAGAAAGCTGCATCTTCACTGAGCAACATAGGCTATATTGCATTTTCAAAAAAATTAGAGATCCTTATCAAAATTGCAATAATGTAACCCAAGGTGTAAAAAATTCCTAAAAATTCTGTCATCGCGTGCGCTGCGGAATCTATTCCTTGAAGTACGAGGATGGTTCTTATGAAAAATAACATAAACATGTAGGTACCACGGGCGAAGCCGGAGCGGACCGCTAGTCCTATATAAAATTTATATAGCGCATGCAATTAATTATTTAACAATGGTCAATAAACTTACATCTTATTTATAAAAATGAATCGCAAAATGTGTTGGTAAGCGCATAACTCGAGAACGGCTGAACCGATTTCGGTAATTCTTTTTTTATTATATTCCTTGAAGTACGAGGATGGTTTTTATTTAGAGAAAACGTAAACATGTACCACGGGCGAAGCCGGGGCGGACCGCTAGTTGGTAATAAAAATTAGGTAAGTATTCCGAAGTTTTAGGGGTAAATTTCTGCATTTCTTATTTCATATTTTAATAACCAGTTCTGAAATATGGAGGAAAAATATCAGCCCATATGGACCTGTAGGAATACATCTGACAAGCATCATATGTAAAAAGTGAATAAATGTAAGTCTAGCATTTTTTTTTTATGCTATAGGATAGCAAACAAGCAGACGCGTCGCCTGGTGTTAAGCGATACACGCCGCCCATAAGCATCCACTCCACTAGGAAGTGGATGTGTTGCTGTCCTCAAAGGGATTTGGAAGGAGTTAGGTAGAAGGGGCGAGGATGGGAGGGAATGAGGATAGGGAAGAAGAGGATGGGTAGGGGATGGGAAGGGATGTGGGCCTCTGGCGTAAGCAGTAACAAGAATTATTATATAAAAACAAAAAACCAAATTTATTTAGCCTACGTCATTATATAAAACATAACACTTCTTCTGTCACACTGGGATTAAAAGTAAATAAATAAAACTTGTCTTTGTAACAAACAACTTTACAACATTATTCCGACAATGGCTTGTCCATAACTCATGAGAAGCACCAAAATTCCAATTTCCCTGTTTATTAACGTTCGACACAAATGCCTTGGACAGTGAATTATATGCAATATCTATGGGCTACCAGGTGGCTATAAGGTATCAAATTGCAGAAATTCGTCATACATAATTGCATTCAGTTGATAATTATTATGCGATAGCCGCGAATTATCCGTGTGAATTTTGATCTAAATGACATTTATACTTGAATAATTTCAAGTTGCAAACCAAATGCTAATGCATTCCATTAAAATTGTTCGATGCTTTGATGAGGTCGCAGTGGTTTTGGTGTGGTGGTGGAAATGAATGTACATTTTTGAAGTGAAACTTCTTTAGGCGCGTTGAGAGTAACATTTTCTAGGTGGCGTAAGGCCGATAAGGTGACGATTTTGGTATCTTTGAATCTCGTCAAAGAAGTTTCACTTCTGACACGAGTGCTCCGCACACACGTCATTTTTTATTTTGTTTATTGCACAATAAGAAAGCTTAAGTATTATTATGAACGTTGTAAAAAATGATGAAAATAATGTACAACAATTCCCTTAAGGGTTATAAAAATGTTGAAAATCCATTGTTATAAAAAGCATTCATTAATTATTATTAAGTTATTGCAAGTTACACGAAGGATACAAGGCAGTGAATTAGCCTTTTCTGGTCGATAGAGCAATTTTCTTATGCAAACTACTTTATTATAATTATAGAGTAATTAAAGTATATTAGAAGTACCTTAATGACTTTGTAAGTTACTCTATTTAACACTAGCTGTGCAATGCGGTTTTACCCGCATTGCTCCGCTCCTATTGCTATAATATATCATCACACTAAGACTGTGATGATATTATATAGACTTCCTCGATAAAATTTGCTATCTAAGACCGAAATAATTTTTCAAATAGGACCAGTAGTTCCTGAGATTAGCGCGTTCAAACAAACAAACTCTTCAGCTTTATAATATAAGTATAGATAAGAAATGGATAAAATGTTCATTTTTGATATCCCTTACATCTTATATTAATTTGTGACTTTATTGGGTTAGGATTTATGTGTTTCACTTTTGTAATTATATGTAATTTTATAACTTACTCATATCTATTATATTTATTTGTATTCACTCCTTGTATATGCACTATCTACCTTTTTCAATCTTTTCATTTTCCTATATCCCAAGGTTGCCTGGAAGAAATCGCTTCAAAGCGATAAGGCCGCCAATTTGTACGGTGAAGATTCTTTTTGTATATTATTGTATTGTTTATCTGTGCATTGTACAATAAAGTGTTTTTTATTTATTTATTTATTTTATTTTGCAATGCATATAACGTACATTAAAAAAATCTGCATTATAATAACGAAAATATAGTCCATACAAGCAAAACAAACCACGTATTTACGTTTATATTTTGTCTTAAATTCCATATTTAAAGCTACTATTAAATAAACATTAAATATATTTTCAATAAAAGAGAAACTAATTCGAAATTGTTAAGTGAAAATCTAATAGCTGAACGTGACCAAAGTAAGTGTAGGACGATTAAATAACCGTTTTATTGTTATTTCTCTGTGGAACTGTGAACTTTCCTAATGGCAAAGTTGGGGTTTTACAAACCCTATTGAAGACCATTTATGGACATTTAATTCAACTACAAGAAGTTAGAAGGTACACTAAGTGACTTTAAAAATGAAGTTTTGTAGGAAATATTATGATTAACGTAAAAATGTATGTTTTTACCTTTATTGATGTAAATAGATGCCTAGTTTCTACCAGTACACCACTATTGATAAAATATATTAATAGGTATTTCTGTATGTTTTATATACAAAAGCGTCTAGTCGGCTTTTGATAATTTTAGCATTGAAATATATTAGGGACCTTACGTCATCAGACATCTCTTCTTTTCCATAAGTTAACATAAAAAAGTGAAGTCCCGTGTCCCCTAGTGGGGTAAGGGGCAGATGCATTATTCATACATCTGTTTCACTTTTTTGGGACAAGTAGGTGATCAGCCTTCTGTGTCCTGCCAGACCGAGACATTTTTTTTCTTCGTCTCCACCGGGAATCGAACCCAGGACCCCTCGGTTCTACGCTCACGCGTCAACCACTGTACCAAGGAGGCGGTCATAAGTTAAGTTAAGTTCCTTCCCATAGTTAACATGAAGGAGACAAAATATGATAATTTCTCGAGATAGTGTCAAAAAACTCACAACCCATCAAGTGCTAAATACAATTGACATAATATTATTGTGATATTACTGCTCATAAGAAAAAAAAGACGTATAACATGAATTAAACTGATATACCAACAAATTTTACAGCAGAATTCATTCGCTATCAGTTAATGTAAATGAGCCCTTACCGTTACGGTAATTATAAATTAATGATGGTTTCACAGTTACGCAAAACTCTGGGGTGGCTGGAAAAGGTTGCGAAGTTAGCAGATACAAATTTGAATAGATAACCAGATTTTTAAATATAATATGTATTTACATCACTAATTGAAGGCATGTAAAGATTAATGTATAAATATATAAAGAACTTTCTTGGTTTATCAGGCAGAACTTTGGAACTTAAATAGCTTTTTGTACAAGATAATTTTTTAAGCTCTTCTTTTTAAACTATATAATATAATGAAGACTACCCTCTATTATAAACTGTATTTATATCTATGTCTAAAAGAAAACTACTTCTAATTGATTTTCAGTGTCATATGTTTGAAAGAGCACAATTTCTTTTTTCATTCCTTTAAAAAAACGCTACATTTAATTGCATTATCAGTTAGAACATGACCTATAATAATTGAGGTATTTATTTCCTACTATACTAGGATATTCGAAATGAGATCAAAGAGTTTTGAAACTGCCCTAATTACCGTTTTAGCGAAGGTCGACACTTCAAATTCAAATATTTTTATTTAGGCTGTTTTTCGACTTTCCAACACACCCCGAATTTTCCTTTTGTATGTAATATTATATGGTTATTTTAAGGTCTTATTGTAGCATTAAAAAAGCTGCACAGTGTGTTATACTAGCTTTTCGACCGCGATTTTCTAAAACCTAATAAATTATAAACTAAAACCTGCCTTTTCAATCACTCTATCTATAAAAAAACCAAAATTGTTGCATAATTTTAATTCCCTTATATATTTTTCAACCCAGTTTTTCCACCAAATTGAAATTTTCACGTGGAAAATTCTTTGGTTTATCGCAAAAGCATTATAAATATTTATTACATAGCGGTTATATTCATATTTATTTTATTTTAAACTCAAACAGTTACAAAATAACCTCAAAAATTTAGCTTCATAAAAATAACTTCAAATTCCGTAACTGAATTTGTTTTGCTGAAAAATATATTGAAAAAAGAAATATCTTATAATATTATTTAATTTTTATATAGAAAACTATGCGAAAAAAAATATCCGAACCAAAATTTATCTTATCTTATCTTAATCTTAATCTTAATCTTAATCTTAATACTATTATAAAGGCGAAAGTTTGTTTGGATGTATGGATGTATGAATGTATGGATGTATGGATGTTTGTTACTCTTTCACGTAAAAACTACTGAACCGATTACAATGAAATTTAGCACACATATAGAGGGTAACTTGGATTAGCACATAGGATAGGTTTTATCCCGGAAATCCCACGGGAACGGGAACTATGCGGGTTTTCCTTTGAAAACGCGGGTGAAGCCGCGGGCGGAAATCTAGTTCCTTATAAAAATATGGATTTTATTAAATTAATTTTTATTAAAGAGCAAGATTTCAATTTTCAAGATTCATGTTTCAATTCACAAATCTAAGCCAAAATGATTACTTAAAATCACAACATCTGAATTAATTTATATACATACATATATTATCTAACATACATTTTACAAACCTCTTTACAATATTACTGCAAATAAACCATATTATTACATACTTCATTCCACATCCTTTCATTTACTTGCACTTTAAGCAAATAAGAAACATATTTAAATAATAAAATAACAGCGAGCACTGCCGAGTACACGTGTCAGAAGTGAAACTTCTTTGGCAAGATTTAAAGATACAAAAATCGTCGCCTTACTCCATGACGTGACGGTATTGCCATGACGCAACCTTGAAATTTTACTCTCAACGCGCCTAAAGAAGTTTCACTTCAAAACTTTCATAAAAAAAACCCTATCAGAATTGCGTCCACACCAATATTTGTTCCAAATTTTTCCAGACCATTTTGTTTTACTTTGCTCGTATTTTATAACACTTTGAATTATACGTAATATTCGATATTAAATACTTTTTAATGGGCTCATTTTACCCGTTTTGTAACTTTTTCAATTTGTTTTAACGTGTGACATTTTTGGATGTGAAATATGAACGGAATTTATTATTACATTAGGCAAGCAAGGCACATAATATTTTGAAATGGCTTGAGTTATATTTGAGTTTGTGTATAGTAATATCCTTATTTATGTGCCTCTAAAGTACAGTTACACTAGCTGATTTAGTAAATGATATGCTATTTTTAGTGAATAATGTTTGATTTACAATATAAATATGTAAAAAGAATAACAACTTTACGTAGATATAGACGTTGCATTTAGACCAAACGAACATAGAGCTAGAGCAAGAGCATTCTTTCGTGATGTTTTAGTGTAAACGAAGACTCGTATTCAGTGTTGTTCAGTATTAGAACATTGCATAGAATCTTTTCGAACGCACTAAGAACAACGAACGGATGCTCTACGACTGTTTACACTTAGAATTTGACATAATGGGGTTAAAATGAGTTTTCGCTCGATTGGTCTAAGTCTAAATGCAATAAGATATTATCACAGTATTACCAAAATAATGGTAATACTGTGATATTATTACTTATATCGATTGATGTATAGATACACTTTATAAAAATAGTTCGACAAATTATCATTATTTTTGGTTCGGGAATCTATCGATATTATAATTAACTAGATTTCCGCCCGCGGCTTCGCCCGCGTTTTCAAAGGAAAACCCGCATAGTTCCTGTTCCCGTGGGATTTCCGGGATAAAACCTGTCCTATGTGTTAATCCAAGTTACCCTCTATATGTGTGTATAAAATAAATTGTAATTGTAAATTTCATTGTAATCGGTTCAGTGGTTTTTACGTGAAAGAGTAACAAACATCCATACAAACTTTCGCCTTTATGTATTAAGATTAAGATAATATTATTTACCATTTTACAGTGAAATACAAACGTTTGTCACATAAATAACATTATAAATAAATTTAAACAATATCACATACAATCGCTAGAGCAATATTTCAATGTATTCGCAAGCCGCAGAAATAGCAATTAAGTAATACAAGCCACTCTAATTGTTTCCGACTCATTTAATTGGTGACGTTGTATAGTTTATTTTATAGTACAATATATTATTATCTTGGTTGTGGCAATTTGTTTGATTCTGTTTTTTTTTTAACATTTTCACCTATAATACCACAAGAGCTTCAAAATTATCGGGTATTTTCCGATAGGTTCAAGGAGTCAAGTTTTTAAAAAATCACGAGCGCGAAGCGCGAGTGATTTTTCCTGAAAAACTTGACGACTTTATTTGTTTGCAGGGAACCTTGAGGGAAATGCCAGATAATTTTGAAGCTCGTGTGGTATTCGGGGGATTATTTTTCCGTCCCAAATGTCGGCCAATAATTTCACAATTGAATTCAACCTGTCAGTTTGACGTCAACGACCAGAGAAAATTTTCAAAAAATTATCAGTATAATACCATGTAGGTTGTACCACGTGACGTAGAATGGTGCAATTCTATTGGTCGATATTTGGGTCGGAAAAATAATCAATAAAAATTTAAAATCAGCTAGGTGAGTTTGGAAGACGCACATAAATGTTATTTACATTAAAATATTACTATATTACATTGTATGATTATGTGTTAATTATTATTTATTGTTTTGTATTTTAATACGTTTTCTATACATGATAGTTAATAATTGTAATTTATAAGTAGATTTAAGTTTATATGTGACTAGCTGTGCTCCGCGGTTTTACCCGCAGTGCTCCGCTCCTGCTGGTCTTAGCGAGATGATATAATATAGCCTCGATGAATGGGCTATCTAACACCGAAAGAATTTTTCAAATCGGACCAGTAGTTCCCGAGATTAGCGCATTCAAACAAACAAACAATCTCTTCAGCTTTATAATATTAGTATGGATATTATTTTTTTATTTCTTTCTTTCTTGCGTTTCTCGTCTTTAATCAAACGAAGTCGAATATTTTTTTATCATATTTGTGCGGAACCCACAGATAGTATTGCACCGATCGGTTTTTTATTTCTTTCAAATATAAATTATATATAAAATAAATTTAAATTAACATAATATTATAGTAGTAAGTGAATTAACGTTAGCAGGTGAAGCCACGAGGCGCAACTAGTTCTATATTACACCATTATATAAAGCAACAGATGAAGACCAATTTAAAACAGAAAGCTGTGTTTTTATCATAAATTCTTTGAGGAAGAGAAATGGGTTTTTAAATGAACTGTTTTCTGAAACAGCTCGCTATTTGAGACTTCAAAATATACAATTTACATTAAGAATTAAAATTTACATATTAGAATAGTTATTAGAAGAAAAATAGTTTATACGTAAGAAAGTTCTATAAAAACTTATGTACCTATTTATAGGAAAAATTATTCATACAAATTTTAGCTCCTACACATACAAACGAATTAAAATCTTTCGACTATAAAGCCAGTTATTTGACGACGCGGTTGGCGCAGTGGTAAAGTAACTGCCTACTGAGCCGACGGTCCCGGGTTCGATCCCCGGTCAGGGCAAATATTTGTGTGATGAACTCAATTATTTGTTCTTGGGTCTGGGTGTTATTATCTATACAGGGTGTCCCACTGTTGGTATACTAAGCTCAAAGGAGGTTATAGTTTTGCATATGCTTAGTACGTAAAAAATAATTTAAAAAATCCAGACGCATTTTTTTTTCAAATAGATGAATTCTTAAAACTCTATGTGTACACCCAAAACAAGCAACCTGCCCAACTTTGCCACCAGCACGTGAGCTATCGTTTAAGATTATGTTTTCATAGACAAAATGCTCATATTAGAGAAGCAGTATATGCCGGCTGCGCGAAGCTAGAGAAGAAAACATGGATTTTCAGGAAAAATTTAGCAAAAAATTTTGGACCCAATTTTTTTTTAAAGTATTTTTTACGTGATCAGTGTATGCAAAACTACAAGTTCCTTCGCGCTTAGTATACCAATAGTGGGACACCCTGTATATGTATTTATAATATTATATTTATCGTCGCCTAGTACCCACAACACAAGCCTTAATTGAGCTTACTGTGGGACTAGGTCGATTTGTGTAATAATGTCCTATAATATTTATTTATTTATTTATTTATTTATTTAGTTATTAATAATAAGGTACTGAATTCCAGTTTTTCTTCTCTATGAGCTATAATTGTTGTATTACTTAGAAAATGTACTTAATAATCTATCTAACACGAAATTACATTTTCTCAGCAGAATAAACTTCCTTGATTAATGACGCCATTTATTATTTTAGTCACATCTGCGCCTCTTATTTTGTCGCGCCAAAAATCTTATCAAGGTTAATTTTAGAGAACGAATGAAGTTAGTACAGATGGCAAACTTATTTATAAGAAAATCATATTATTATAAACGTGAAAGTTTGTAAGTATGGACGGATGTTTGTTTGATACTCTTTCACGTAGAAACTACCGGATGAATTTAGATGAAACTGTATAGAATAACAGATGCGCTATAGAAATACTGGACTTTGCACGCGGATTCATCCACGGGTGAAACCGGGTGGCATAGCTAGTAAGAGTATACATAATATGAAAACTACATTAATGAAAATACGATAGGAAATAAGAAAAAGTGCAAAATAACATCACTTGCAGTGTGTTAAGGTTCAAAATTTCGTGCTATGGGAAATCTCGACGCAAAAACAAACTGATATTTTATAATTATGCTTTATCTATGACCTTTTGATATTGATATTATTAAATATTTTTACTTCTGCATGACTATGAGGTTCTTGGAAAAGATAGCTGCTTTAGCGATAAGATCGCAAACATTGCTCTTTTAAAAGTAGATATTATATCCTCCTTTTAATAATTTTTTCCTTTCACTACAGTACTTTATTTTATGGCATGTAATTTTTAGTTCATCACATTTCATATTTCTTCATAATATTTTTTAATTTAATCATATTTTAATACGATTATATCTAAAAATGTATTGTTTTAAATTTAATTGAAGTTTCACACAAAGTTTCATTAATTTGCCTCAAATTAATTCCCAAATTATATCAGAGCGCTATCTATAACGTCTAGAACTTTCTAGCCCTTTCAGTTAAGCTGAAATGGTTAAGCCTCAAACCCAACGTATGAAGATGAATGGGTTAATCCCATTCAAAGGCTTTGTAGACTGTTAATGTTATTAACTTGATAAATGGCATCGCTAAGCAATTTAAGTTGCGTGTTGTTAATTAATTTTGTAGATTTTTGTGTCTCAGACATAAAAATATGTTCTAAAAATTAGCGTGTGGAAAATTTTCAGATATCTATACTAATATTATAAAGCTGAAGAGTTTGTTTGTTTGTTTGAACGCGCTAATCTCAGGAGCTACTGGTCCCATTTGAAAAATTATTTCAGAGTTATTCAATTATTCAGACTGCTAAAAATAATATATTATTTGACCCGAGGAGATCTGCAAATAAATCTTGGATTTTCTTATTTCTAGTCATTATGGATCTTCTTAATTGGAATTTCTTACCAAGGTAATTTATTCTTATAGACTTGAGATACGATGTATAAGGAAATGGATAGTAAATAATTTTATTACAATTTCAATATTATCTTAAATATAAAAATGAATCGCAAAATGTGTTGGTAAGCGCATAACTCGAGAACGGCTAAACCGATTTCGATAATTATTTTTTTATTATATTCCTCGAAGTACGAGGATGGTTCTTATGTAGAGAAAACGTAAACATGTACCAAGGGCGAAGCCGGGGCGGATCGGCGGATTATATTTTTTTTTTACTTTTGAAACTCAGAATTGCACTAGATAAAAATATTATATCGAATTTCCGTAAATTTTGTGATTATGAGGACTAAAGATAAAGAATAATTCATTTATTTATGTTAATTCAGTTAAATTAATTTTAAAAAGTTATAATAAATTAATATCTTGCACGACGGTAAATTTGAATTTAACTCTATATTTATATGCATATAAAGACACATAACACTTAACCTAAAAAAATAATAAAAAAGACCAAAAAGAAACATAAAGCATTTAAGGCTGCAGTCTAGCAAAATTGCGTTTTCAACAAGTTATTTGACAATTTTTTCCCGGCTAATGAAATGATAAACTGAATTTTTTTTTCTTGTTTATCAATTAGTGTTATATACGCAATGCGCGTGAATTTTTTCACATTTGTAAAGTTACTTTATGTTACCTTAATCAGGCCTTCAAGATAAGTCTCTTTCCCCCAAAGACATTTCGAGCTAAGTTTGTGCACTCACTACGTTGCAACCGATTACAATTTACACAATCTGATCAGCGCATTATTATCCTTATATAGTCGTTATTAAAAACTGCTGAATACAATTGCCGAAAAACTTATGATTTTCTTAATTAGAACGTTATAAATTCATTAAATTTCCCATTTTTTGCCTTACAAAATCTATTGATAAATACTGCTAAAAGTTATTTTTTCCATTAATTTATTCGAGTTGGTTGAAGACCAATGAGTATTAATCCTTTAAAAATTTTTTTTTT
>CAJQZN010043224.1:140817-206472 GCA_907164685.1 Colias eurytheme
AATGGTGCAATTCTATTGGTCGATATTTGGGTCGGAAAAATAATCATATTAATATATAATATTTTACGTGATTTGATCATCAAAAATCACCAATGGTCCTTGAACTATCTATTATTGAATATTGTGGTAGGAGTGTTATTCGACCCGACTTTTTAAAAATCTAGAAAAGGAGACGTATACTAATTTTCTTGGAAAATGTGACTAAAATTTACGCACTTGGCATTTATCGGCCATTCGTTATCCTTTTTAAGGGCTTACTTTACATTGTAAAATACGAAAGTTTCAGACCCATCACATTACTGTCCTAAAAATAATGAGAATTTATATAATTAAGAGTGCCTTGCCGTCGGCTAGATGTAGTGGAGTAAAAGTTGTATCAAACAAAAACTTATTTTCCTCGCTCTTTGAGGCTCTTATCTTAATAAGGAAAAGAATTAGGTAATTTGCCACGATGTTTCTTATGAGAGGAAGGATGCTTTATTTTGTACTTTAAAAAAATGAATTTTGTAATGAGTTACAGAGTTACATTCTTACAAATTTTGTCTTATATCTTTATCTTGGCTTCTCTACCATGACTGACGTGGTTTTTCATTTAATACATCATTTTATTAAAAAAGGAAAGTAAAGTCTATATCATATCTCACATTATTAATTATCTTAAACGTAAAATTTATTACAATAAATAATAAACATTTTGTATCATAAAATAAATACATGGATTGACTTTTATTCGTACAAAAGCGTAATTCCCGAATTCCAAATACATTTACAAATATTGCAATCTATATAAAACTAGTTTTTCTTCGTCAATTCAAATACAAAAGTTAAGTCGCCACACCTAATACACTTACATTTCAAAAGAAACACGTTATTTCATCATCGAATAATGGAAATCCATTACGATATAAAAACACCTATTGAAGATTTTTTTTTCTTTTACGCGGGAAAATTAAAGCAAAAATGATTTCTGAATCCGCGCCAATTCCTTTTCCATTAATACAATACACACGTAATCTCTACAGAGCTTTGATTGATCAACCGTGAAGATTTTTATATCATCCGATACGATTTCTATCTGTCCTCACGATATCGTGGATGTTGAATGTCTTTACTCTATACACAAGGGTTCATGGGACTCAATACTCCGTCATAATTATTATTTACAAAGCTCTTTGAGAATCACGTGTTTCAATAGAAATTTAAAGTGATTAAATAGGATAGAAGATTACACTTAGTAGTGCAAGTCGCTTATTGCTTGGCAAACAAGTGTATTGTGAAGAATACCTCATTTGTTTTAAATTTGTATTTCCATACTCATATACTTGCTTCAAGAAAATATAAATTACATTTTCTTATATTATTTTATCTGAGGTACCTACAGGTAAATTATTATACCTACTTTGCATATTTGATAAACACGATATCGTATCGGAAGGTGTAAAACCAATAAAAGAGCACACTGAGGTGTGTAATAAGATTAGGCGTGCTTTACGAATATGGTTTTTATTGTAAAGGAAAAAAGTATTATATTGTACTATTGTATAAAAGAAACTTTCTGAATATAATATCTTCAATAACATACTGTATCTATAAAAGTGAAATCTGTATTATTCGCTATCATGATTTTCTATTCCAATGAATGTTTGTTCAACGAAATATTTCCTGGAATTTCTCTATATACAAATACGAAGTGAGTTGTTCTCGTATCGCAATGATACACATAATATTATTTTGGTATCGTTTCGTAGATTGATTTTGAAAGTTCAATTTGAACAAGCAAGCGATCCTAGTTATTGTATTCTTTATATTAATGAAAATCCTAGTTGCTAGTATGTTTTCAGTTTTTGTATTTAGAAACTATTTGGTATTGCAATTTTTTGCTTATGAATTTCTGAAGTTGTTTAGTATTTATTTATTTATTTATGCTTTATTGCTCAAGATAAATTACAAATTGAGACTTAACCTAGGATAATATATTGTAACAAACGGCGTCCTTATCTCTAAATAGCTATTTCTTCCAGATAACCGGTTGTACAGAGAGAAATATAGTATTCATGTGCGTATAAAAATACTGCATACTTAGATACAGTAATTACTTAGCTCAATGAAAATTATGCGGATGTATACATAAAGTTATTTCCATTACTAGATTTTTCCGCCCGCGGCTTCGCCCGCGTTTTCAAAGGAAAACCCGCATAGTTTCCGTTCCCGTGGGATTTCCGGGATAAAACCTATCCTATGTGTTAATCCAAGTTACCCTCTATATGTGTGCTAAATTTCATTGTAATCGGTTCAGTAGTTTTTACGTGAAAGAGTAACAAACATCCATACATCCATACATCCATACAAACTTTCGCCTTTATAATAGTATTATTAAGATTAAGATATTCTTACATTCCTACTAAATTACACACAGCAAGAAACATCATCATAGTTCAAAATTCCATTTGGTATTTTTTTATATTTTACTTAATAAAATATTTAACGAAATTTTCATAATAATATTGCATGGCTTATAATGATAATATACCTTCTCAATACATTTATAAAATATAGCATAAAACAATTAAGCAGTTCGTAAACAAATCATTTGTTTGGCACATAAAGGTGTGCCTCAGCTATAGAGCCTTCTGCGTGACCCAAATCATTTGTTCGAAAGTCAATATTAATTAATATTGACTGGAGTTTTCTTGTGTACAGGAAAATCCGTAAATGTATAGAAAATGCAGACAACGAAGGAGGGAAATGTTTTTGTTTTATTTATTTGCATAATTTTTTAACTTACTCCTGTGGTTTGATTTCCATATCGTATAGTTAAACCTACAGTTAATACAGTACTAGGTTTGAAACCTGGTGATAAACAAAATAATGTTTTATTTGTTATTCAAAACATTTATTTATTTTATTTACTAGAGGTCCGCCCCGGCTTCGCCCGTGGTACATATTTCGCAATAAAAAGTAGCCTATGTCCTTTCTCGGGTATCAAAATATCTCCATACCAAATTTCATGCAAATTGGTTTAGTAGTTTAGGCGTGATTGAGTAACAGACAGACAGACAGAGTTACTTTCGCATTTATAATATTAATAGTAATGGATTAGCTATAATCATACACAACAATGGTAAACAATATGTGCGTATGAAAACTTAATCAAGGCTCTGAGGAGTCGACATCGGCAGATTGGTCTGTTTGCCCTAATTTGGCAAAGGCCTCCTCCATTCCCTTCTGCTCTTTTCTGTTCAGTGCTGTCCTCGTCCATGTTTTTCCCGTTTTGCTACGATTTCGTCTTCCCACCTTCTAATCTGTCTCCCCCGTTTCCTTTTTACATTTTTGGGATACCAGAAAATAAATTGGCTGCAAATAAAATAAATAACATCAAAACTCAATTAAACTAAAGTATAGATATTTTTATCCGCTTTTATAAAAAAATATATAAATTCACATCGGTATGAAATGTCAGAGCGTTAAAACTAGTAAGATGTTTAATGTTACAAAAATTATAATTAAAAATTGAAATACAGCGAGCTTAATCCCTAGTAAATCATTAGTAGTAGCCACATATTATAACAAATTCTTGAATTATTACACATTCTGAATGATACAAAGAAATTAACTTATTCCTCATAAATAAAATAAATATCATAGTACATTTATTCTGTTTATTCTTCTTTATAATATACTGGCATTGAAGAACATAATTGCATGGCTCCATTTATAAGATATTGCTATTTATAATTTTATATAAAAAAGTCAAGAAAAGTGTTTCTTGACAGCTTTTCTTCGTAGAAAGTGCTTTAAGAAATGTTAGTACCTAATTCCTAAAACTTATGGCTTAAAAGGGCTTTCAAAGAACTGTTATGAAAGAAATAAATGTTTGAAATTATTTTTGTATTTATTTTATCTTTATCCTAGAGTCAAGTATATTTAACAATAGATATTGTAGTTGATATATAAGCTTATCTACACAAAAGGCCTAGGATTAGACATATATTTGTCTATTTACTTACAATTTCATGCATATAAACAGAATATTACTATTAATAATCCCAAGAGTAAACAGATGGTTATTACAAAGCCGTGGGCTATGTAGGTTACTGTAACTTTGAGCTCTATAAATATTTATGACTAGCGGTCCGCCACGGCTTCGCCCGTGGTACATATTTACGTTTTCTCTACATAAAAACCATCCTCGTACTTCAAGGAATATAATAAAAAAAGAATTATCGAAATCGGTTCAGCCGTTCTCGAGTTATGCGCTTACCAACACATTTTGCGATTCATTTTTATATATAAGATTAAGGTCATAAATATATCTTACACTTTAAATCTAGCTTCATAAAAAAAGTGAAGTCCCGTGTCCCCAAGTGGGGTAAGAGGCAGATGCATTATGCATACATCTGTTTCACTGATCGATTTTCTTTAGGGACAAGTAGGTGATCAGATCATTCTGTGTCCTGCCAGACCGAGATATTTTTTTTTTCTTCGTCTCCACCGGGAGCGAACCCAGGACCCCTCGGTTCTACGCTTACGATTTAACCACTGTACCAAGGAGGCGGTCCTCTAGCTTCATAAATTAGCCTTAAAAAATAAATATTATATCAGATACCCGGAAAGTAACCAGTCTGTTCATAAACTCAAACTCAAACATTTATTAATTCAACTAGTCTTCGTTCAGAAACTTTTCTGAATTGTCAAATACAGAAAGACAATATTTACCATCTATTAATACCCACTTCTACATGTTATTCAACATTTGCTTCTTCTTGTCTTCTACTATATTGTATGAAATAGTCAAACAAATATTATGTCTGGAAAAGATCGCAGCTATTGAAAAGACCTCTCTTCTGATGTAATTTTTATTTATATTTAACATTTCTGTATGGTTCACAATAAATAATTTTGACTTAATTTACCCGCTCCCGCCTCCGCTACCGCTCGTGCCTTAACTATGCTATTTGCCAGACATCTTATGCCGTAATGTAAGCCGTGTACTCGATGGTACAATTTGCCCCTCTTAATAAGCGAAAGCTTTTAACGAACCGCATGAAACAGCATTTTGTATCGATGTTAAAACCGTTGTTTTTACTTGATAATGTACGTTTTTAAAGCCAATAATGAGGTAGTGATAATCATGAGGTATCTTGCGTCGTTTTTACTTGATAATGTAATGAAAGCCTATGCTTTTCATTGTAAAATGCTGAGCGGCAATCCTTTTAGCATTTAGGTTGTTAGATTAAGTAGATTGTAAGTACTTAAATTGTTAATTTTAATATTGCCTACCTGCTAATAAAGAGTTTATTATTATTATCTATTATTTATTTTTTTTATTTATTTCTTATGTCAACAAGTCACAAGTCCTTTCTCGCTTAGTATACCGATAGTGGGACATCCTGTATAATCAATTAAGGTATTAATATGACCCAGTATGAATACTTCATTACTATTTAGATATATGAGAAAAGAAAAATCGTATTAATATTATCGTAGGAACTTGTAATGAATGTATGTTTGTTATTATTCTCACAGAAAACAGTTAATCGAATATGTATGTTTGGAGCAGAATTTATAATAATCTAACGGTCTATATTAGCTTACATCTGGCTTTAAGTGATAAGGTCCTGAATAAAACAACGGATCGTCCAGTTTTTACACGCTTTATATTAGCTTCACCTGTATGTTTGTAACCGACTTCTTTGGGCGCGATTTTGACCCACTTTAAACGGCCAAATTTCGTTCAAACTTTGTAGATTTATTTAGGACCGACGACAATACACTAATTTGATAAAATAAATAATAGTTAAAAAAAATAAAAAACACGCGTTTTATAGAAAACCGAACTAAAAGCGTATTTTTTAGTTTTGTTAAACTATTATTATTTTAATCCCTAAATCTTCCGAAATAAACAAGTTTCTCAGAATGAAGTTACAAAGTTATTCCTTTTGTAATAAATATTAAATAACGCATAACATTTTCTCGGTAACTTCGTGTGAAACAGTCTCGAGAATTTGCTTGTAAATTATATGTTTATTATCTTAAAAAAATAAAAAATAAAAATAAAAATATCTTAAGAAGTTCCTTTTCACTTTGTTGAGCAATTGTAATAAATGTGAAATCCACAATATTAAAAACGGGCTAATAATGTTGCTACGTTGATTAAATTGAAGATTTTTGAAATTATTTGGAGTGTAGATTAAATCTGACTCTTTTTCGTAATGAATACAAATAAGCTTTAAAACAATTAATATTTGAATTACATGCAAGTACATACAGCATTAATATAAAACAGGTATATACCGTTAGAGGTAGTTTTATTAATATTTTAAAACTGATAAATGCGCTCCCTGGAATAATTTAAACAAAACACAATTTCTATGTAAAAACTAATTGTATTTTAAACGCAAATATAATTTTGTAATTATAAAAATATGAATTATTACATTCCTTCATTACTCAAATTCTAGTTTACAATTAATGGCCACACCATTTCCTCACGTAGCACCTAATTGCTACGAACAATGGTATGGCTACGTCGTAGCACATTACGACAGTGCTACGAATACGTGTCGGCGTCCTTAATATGCACGTTTGCATGCATTTATTCATTGTAATTTCGTGTTAACTGCATATGCGAAATTATACGCATCATTAGCATATGCTGGCACGTGTCTAATTATTATAATTAGTTTAGCAATAAAGGATTTTATATGGCAGCAGATAACGCAAAGTCGTGCTAATAAACAATAAGTACGTAAGTATTTAAAAGGTAAATCGTGATTTTTTTTACAGTAACTCGATAGTCGATATACTTAATTCATAAATTTAAAAGGCCCAGTTATATGTTTTTATAGTTTATAGAGCTTTTCATCGATTACATTATATTTAAATTTATTTTCCGATTAAATCTATGCTGGTTACCTCATAATAATATATTATAATCAACCAAATCGCTAATTATTGATAGTAATTAAATGATATTATTTTTTTGTAAGTATTTGTAAAATTTCCTATATGTAAAACTGTATTAAAGTGTAATTAAAATAAATAAATATTGTACGGTTTTCCTTGTATCACTACATAGTATAAAACAAAGTCGCTTTCTCTGTCCCTATGTCCCTATGTCCCTTTGTATGCTTAAAGCTTTAAAACTACGCAACCGATTTTAATGCGGTTTTTTTAATAGAGTGATTCAAGAGGAAGGTTTTAGTATATAATTTATTATGTTTTAGGCAAAGCCGCGGGCGGTAAACTAGTTTTAAATATAATTGTAACCACCCTTTACACTATTCACAACACCTCCGAACGAGACAACGAAATACTACTTCGAACATTTCACATTTACATCTCGTCTAACAGTCACGAAATTTATTTCCAGCAGTGAGAAACAGTAAATTTATCTTCATATAAAATTCCGTACATTGTTTCCTCGAAGCATACTTTTTGAATGCAGACGTTCCTCCGAACTATTCCTATTTGTATGCATAACCTTCTAAAATGTGTATCGAATACTGATACAAGATGTTCAACATTTGCACAAATAAATATTTAGTTTTTACTTTGAACTTGACCGCTGGTGTTTATGGACTGCAGTTTTAAGCAGTCAATTATAGGACTACAGTTCTTTTGGAAGCGCTTTTAAACGATTTTTTGCCTGGTATAATCGGTACAAGTGAAACAAACGTAAATAAAAATCTTTATTGACATAATAAACAGCTTGTATATGAATCCATAGACTCCTGAATTAGTAAAGCACTGTGTGCACTCAAAATATATGGTATATATTTTACGTACAGTTGAAATTATAGATAATATAATATGTTAATATATTAAGTGTCTTAATTTGGTAATTCTTTCTAATGAAACTTACGAAAGGGTTTTTTGACTCTACTGATGACGCTACTATTTATAAAATTCAAAACCCGAATTATAATATTTTCCCATATATTTATTCAAAGAGAAGTTACAGTAACATAAAATATACTACCATATAAATCTTTTTGTTTCATGGTGTGATACACTTAAACTTATACGTACATATAATATGTCGAAGAGTCGCTCGCCTTAAATAAGACGCTCCAGACTATAATCAATCTCTGTACCATTTCTTCCACACGTCTTCAGCCGTTTCGGCGTGATTAAGTGACAAACATTCGTTCAAACCTACACAATTACATTTGTAGCTACGCAATATGGTGCATTAGTATGATGGGGTTTTTGTTTGGAAGAAAATATGTGTGGTTTGGTGAAAATATTGCATTTATAATAATAACACAAAAATAAATTTGTCAGAACATAATATATTTTATTTTGTATGAGTTAGTGCTTTAACACACATACCCTGCCTGGAATTTATAAAATAATGTGTGAGTGTACTAGTGTACACACGTAAGGAGTGAAATTTCTTTATGAACTTATTTTTCAAAAAATAATTTACTATAATATGCAACTTATAGTAAATTATATTTCTGTTAGAAATACGTTGAATCACGGGTGGTAGGGATAAGAAAAAGATGGCGTGTAACGGAAAAATGTCACGCGTAACGAAAAAATGTTACACAAAATTTTTTTCCAACCCCGATATAGAAGTTTCACTTCAAAAACTGTTGAATTTTTTAAAGAATAGAAAAAAATTACAAGGCAGTGTTCTAGAGACGCGGTTTCTAACTAAAATATCAAGTTCAAAAAACTATTTTCTACTATCTAAGGCTAGTCAACCTGTACTTATTTACCTCAGTTTCTTTTGACACCTATTTAAGGTTGTCTGTCTCGTAAATTACAAAATTTTAGTAACCTACCATTTTATATCGTAATAAGACAAACTTAAATTGTAGTTCCCTTCATATAGTTACAACTTCATCAATATATTATTAGCCATTCCTGCACTTAGCCAGTAAGACCCCAATTAAGAAGGTACGTGTTAAAATCGTGTTTAACAGCTTAAATAGGATGTAACCACTTAATTAACAAAATGTCTCAGGTGGAAATAGAACAGACTATAAGAAAATTACGTTTTCGCTTGAAGGCTATTTACAAAGTTTCAGAGAATTTGAGTTTATTTTGAACCGCAGTTGTGTCAAAAATGTTAAGTGAATCTTTCATTTGAAAATATTTTTTTTTATTTTTTTTATTGTACAATAGGGGAGCGCTTGGCCACAATCTCGCCTGATGGTAAGCTGAGATGTGGCCTAAGATGGAGCGCGCTTCCCTAAAATGTACCTATTCACTCTCCTCTTGAAGACCTCCAAATTGTACTCGTCGGGGAACACAGATTCAGGAAGCATGTTCCAGTCCCTAGCGGTTCGAATAAAGAATGACATATTCAACGATATTGTTTGGAAGGTTGAACATTTTGTAAAATAAATTGTATCTACTTGCTTTGCCAGCATCGACTAAAAGCCTTTTTATCTTAGTTGAATGTAAACGCTTTTCTCAAGATACTATAAAAATTGTAAATAAACTAAGCAAGGCAAAATTAGTTAAAATGACGCTAATCCATACTAATATTATAAATGCGAAAGTAACTCTGTCTGTCTGTCTGTTACTCAATCACGCCTAAACTACTGAACCATTTTGCATGAAATTTGGTACGGAGATATTTTGATTCCCGAGAAAGGACATAGGCTACCTTTTATTGCGAAATATGTACCACGGGCGAAGCCGGGACGGACCTCTAGTATTGTAATAAAAATATTGAAATATGTGTGTCATTTAAAACTATTTGTTAATAGAAAGACTATACCAATGAAACATCATGTAGGTATAAATTGCTTATATTGCTAGCTAGTAATATTTAATCCGAAATTTAACCAATTGTTTATGTATTCCCCTGCAAAAAAAGTATATATTGAAAATAAAATATCTAAGTTGAATACGGGCAATGAAATCGAATATTCTGAGCATAAACTAGTATTTTACGGGCGTCATGCAATTTGCATCTTATTCAAGCGAAGTTACGATATGATTTTACGACTTTAAAAGATTGTAACTCTCATAAATTGCAACTATATAGTACCTATATAACATAATACTACTCCCGAATGATTGTTATTTTTATATTAAATGTATGTATATAACATAATTTTATTCTTAGCGTTATTTTTATAGGTATTACATTTATTTTGCCGACTGTGACGTAAAAATATGTTTTGCTAGCTGTACAATTTGCGGATTACAATGATAGATGTAATTCATTTTTTTATATATAATATTATTTAAAAATATGTAAGAATCCATAGTAATTTTCTGATACAGTTACTCGGAATAAATTAAAAGACATAAACAAAATTCAAGACAAGAGAATGCTGAATCGAGTATTTTACTCGTCGTTTCAGCCGTGGGACGTCCACTGCTGGACCAAGGCCTCCCTCAAGGATTTCCAGTACGACCGGTCACCGGCGGCCTGCATCTAGCGGCTCCCTGCCACTCAGACCAGGTCGTCTGTCTGAGTATTTTCCTGTACTCAATTAATTACAAGTCAACTAGATGTTAGTTACTTTTAAAACCAATATAATAGGAAGCTTGAAGTACAAGAAAATGCCATCATGAAACTTGTACAAGCAACTTGATGCTTCAAGATCGTTAGTAGTTACTTGGTAGTTACGAACTAAAAAGTTTGACAGTGACATATTAAAGACGCTGACCTTAGAACTCTGTAAAATGAACTTGCAGGCTTTTGATGTGAAATGAAGTAGTTTTTGAAAAAACTTTACGTAAGTGTGATGTATTTTTTTTAGTTTTAATTTCATGTTAGTTCAGTTCAAGATTTGTGTAATGAACATTTTAAAACATATCTAATTATAGTTATTTTACACAATCTAAACTATTTTAATTACGATTTCAGTTAAAAAACTTATCTTTACCGAGTAACAAAGGCATTTTTTATTAAGTAGGACGAAGGTGAATAAAGGGGCTGGTATATTATAATATTATAATAATAAAAAATATTAAGAATACTTGGCTCTACCGAAAATTTGTGATTTCAAAATAACAGCATTTTCCAGAAAACGGACGCTAATAACCTTGTAACCACTTTTATAAAATGAATTTAAGCCCGCAGGTTTTTTCATATCCAAGTCCATATAAAACAATATTTCTTTTTTCAATAAAAGCTACTATATACTTAAAAAAATATGTATTCAGTAAGACATCTTGTAATTACTTTTTAATCAAAATACATAGAAAGTATTATCTATTATCTGTATAAGTATTTATTTAAAATTATATATGTATGTTTATCAGCCATCTGGTTTCCATATCACAAGCGAAAGATATGGTATAGGTATGGGATCAGATCGTGCCGTGTGTGGAAATTGTCCCGAAATATTTATTTATTAACCAAAAAAATTATACAACATGCTTGCACATGCTTTTTAACGGTATACGCTATTTACAAAATAAATGAACTGTTTATTACGTAGCCGCATGATATTTTACATGCACAATGAACGTTCACCTGACGATATATTTACGGCGTTTTATTTTCGTCTCAAAAAGACCTCGTTCCCATCAAAGGGTTCAATATAAAACAATATTTCTTTTTTCGCCATGTAAATTATTTTATGAAAGCAAATTGTTTTTTTACCACACAAATTGCCTACCTTGATGGATAGAAAATAAGTGTATTTTGAGGAAATGCTTTAGTTTTTATTATGTAGCTGTTTGAAGTTATAATGAGGTGTTACGTTTCTTTGTGATATTTTATACTTCGTTGAAAAATGTGTTTTGTAAATTTAGAATTTCTTACAAAAGTTTAAATTTTCAAGTAAAATTAAGGGATTACAGTCAATAATAAAATAAATACTTACAACATACAAAATTGTGTCGTGTCAGAAGTGAAACTTCTTTGGCAAGATTCAAAGATACCAAAATCGTCGCCTTACTCCATGACGTGACGGTATTGCCATGATGCGACCTTGAAATTTTACTCTGAATGCGCCTAAAGAAGTTTCAATTCAAAACATCTTTTATTATTTAATAACTAGCGGTCCGCCCCGGCTTCGCCCGTGGTACATATTTCGCAATAAAAGGTAGCTATGTTCTTGCTCAGGGTCTAAAGATTATTATCTGTGCCAAATTTCACCAGAATCGGTCCCGTAGTTAATGCGTGAAAACCATACATACATAATTACAAACCTTTCCTCTTTATAATATTAGTATAGATAACCAATTACTATTTTCACATTAAAAAGGGAACAATTCCTGAAAATCAGAAACTGAATTGCATAAGAACAAGTAACAGAAATAAACTAGTGTCTAAACATTCTAACAGGAAGAAAACTAAATAAATCTCCCCAAGTTTATGGGAAGTCACATTCGCTTTTTTAAAACTACCCGCAACTCTGTAAAGCAAGAACTTTCTAGAAATAGTTCTTTGTTAAAACTTTTGCTTATATCAGAGTCATAGTTGGAGACAAATTGTCTAACTTATAGTTTACAATTTCTAAACAGAATTGTAAATTATACATGAGCGTGTTTTTAGAATTAATTGAATAGGACTTTCTCATTTTTTTCGAATACTAGCGGTTTGCCCCGGCTTCACTCGTGGTACATTTTAACGTTTTCTCTACATATCATCCTCGTATCAGAGAATATAATAAAAAAAGAATTATCGAAATCGGTCCACCCGTTCCGTGATGCCGTGACCAAGGAAAACGGGTTTTCATTTATATTAATATAGATACTGTCCTTTATTATTAAAAAAAATTAAAAATTCTTTATTCTTTATTATAAATAGTAAAGACGACCTGAATCAATGTGAATGAAATTATGAAATATTTTTGAAGTGAAACTTCTTTATCGGGGCTGGACAAAAATTTAGTGTAACATTTTTGCGTTACGCCGTACGCGTGACATTTTTGCGTTACGCCATACTCGTGACATTTTTAAGGTCATAAAGAAGTTTCACTTCTTACGTGTGTACTCTAGTACACGCATACATTTTTTTATTGTGTGCTTTTTTATATTAACATTTAAACAAAGTAATTCTCAAACTCAAACATTTTATAATCCTACTAGTGGTCCGCCCCGGCTTCGCCCGTGGTACCTACATGTTTAAACTATCCTATCTCTCAAGTTGGATCGAACTGCACATGGTGTGTGAATTTTATTATAATCGGTTAAATGGTTTAGGAGTCCATTGAGGACAAACATTGTGACACGAGATTTATATATATTAAGATTAGACTTCTTCCAAAAGCACCTTTGAATCGTCATAACAGTTTTAACATTTATCACTTAAATGATAATTATAAATTTAATTTCATTGCCTTCAATGTTATTTATATTAGGTATACTAGCTGCGCTCCGCGGTTTCACCCGCGTGGCTCCGCTCCTGTTGGTCTTAGCGTGATGATAGCCTTCTTGGATGAATGGTCAATCTAACACCGAAAGAATTTTTCAAATCGGACCAATAGTTCCTGAGATTAGCGAATTCAAACAAACAAACTCTTTATAATATTAAGTATAGATTAAGAGTCGCACACATATAAACACACCTACACACAAACATGTTAAAATGTGTTTGATTTACTTCGTGTCGGCAAGTTTTATACTAATTTGTTGTGTACTCATTTCCGCTTTAAGTCAAGAACCAAACTTTGTAATACATCATGAGGGTTGCTAGTTTTTCATTCTTAAAAACTATTTCATAAAATTGACCTCTTCATTTACGGCGACAAAATAAGATGCTATTTATGCTTATTATCTGACTAGCGGTCCGCCCCGGCTCACCCGTGGTACCTACATGTTTTATAGCCTATGTTGCTCAGTGAAGATGCAGCTTTCTAATGGTGAAAGAATTTTTGAAATCGGTCCAGTAGTTTATGCGTGAAAACCATACATAGATACATACATAATTACAGACCTTCCTCTTTATAATATTAAGTATTAATGGAGATAATTAACGTGATTCAAAAGATATTCTAAAATAAGAACCACCTTATCAGAAAAGCACATTTATTAAAGCCTCTCCTAAAAAGGTACTGTTTTCTTTGATTATTATTTACCGTCTTAATTAGAGAATGTTATAAAATTCTGATCTTAATTACATTAATATTATGAATAAAAAGGTATTTTAATAGACTTGCTGATATTTATACTTTTGCTTTACTTATTCATTTATGAATAATAAAATACGTTAAAAATATTTGACATATTTTTTTAGATACGTTTTTTATTTCTTAAACACTAAAGTCAAATCTACAGTTACTAATACAATAAAGCTAAAGAGTTTGATTGTTTGCTTGAACGCGCTAATCTCAGGAATTACTCGTCCAACTTGTAATATTACAACTCTTAGACAGCCCATTTATCGAGGAAGGCTATAGACTCTATATCATCACGCTAAAGCCTAAAGGATCAATACGGATAAAACCGCGGGGCACAGCTAGTATAATATTATTTATTACATAAATGAATATTATATAAATTTTGACAACCCTACACCGCTTGCCGCTAAGAGACTAGCACTTTATTAAGCGAAGCCAATGCAAAGTTTGCCAAAGTTCATCTCTTCATTTCCTAGTGGACATACGTATTTACGTATTAGTTTAATCTTTGGAGATTACTGTATACAACTTGCAGAAATATAGCGGATATATTCTGATTATGTAATAAGTTTGTGTATGTATGTTTTTATTTGGGATTATCATCTTTTGATGAGCTGATGGTCATATTTGTTTCCACTGGTAAAACAAGGCTTTTTAAGATTGCTTGTATTTGGGTTCATTAAATATATTTAGAAGTTGAAGACTTAAAACGAGTTTAAAAAACATTTTTCAACAAAAACACTCTTATCGGTCTTAACCTATCTTTCAGAAATACTTCCTTGCAATACTTGCTGATATTAAATTATTTTGGCGTCGTTTGTGTAAATTTTATAATATTATGTGTGTAATATTATGTATTCCGTCGTTACGAACAATTTACTGCAAGTATTCGCATACCCATTACCCAACCTATAATTCTTTTTGTCCTTTGAAAAAAGGTAGCATGCAATTTTTAGTTTTCTAGTAAATAATCTAAATCTGTACTAATCTTATAAAGCTGAAGAATTTGTCTGTAACACGCTAATCTCAGGAACTGGTCCGATT
Source organism: Colias eurytheme (assembly GCA_907164685.1). Lineage (NCBI taxonomy): Eukaryota > Metazoa > Arthropoda > Insecta > Lepidoptera > Pieridae > Colias > Colias eurytheme. The sequence goes on from CAJQZN010043224.1 coordinate 155,904, forward strand.
TGAAATATTCTTTTGGTGTTAGGTAGCACATTTATCGAGGAAGGCTATAAGGCTATATTATATCATCACGCTAAGATCAACAGAAGCGGAAGCACGGAGAAACCGCGAAGTGCAGCTAGTCTTACAATAAACCCTATCATATTTTTGCCAAACAATTTTTATAACCATCGTTACTCAAGGTGTGGCTACAATCTATCCAATGATATTACCAGCAAAACGAATTAAGCTTAACCTTACATTAATTAGCATGGTTAATTTATCAGGCACTCCCAGCTCTGCTGAAGAAAACATACGGGATTAAATCGTTCATGGGATTAAGTTTTCTCTCAGTTATTATAATATGAACAATTTTTAGATGGGTTAATTTTCTTTTACCTAGATTAACATCTATGTATTTTTTGCATGTAAATTAAAGCAGAGTCGTCTTATATTACGACTTAAAAGTATTCAATTTTAATTTTTAGCAGCAGTTTTTGTTAAAAGTAAAGCAAGACATTTTTTTAACGTCATGCAGTAGTTTACACGTACTAAACATCGCCAATAAAACTATAATAGTAAAAAATAGTTTGTTGAACATAAATTTACACTATTTTGAAAATAACCTAACATTAATTAATGAAATAAATCACTTTAATAGTAGATGTTCTTTTAACATTTAGACAGTCAGAAACACGTCATTTACAGTCCTGTTAATTATTTTAAAGCTCCCAAAGATCCAAAAGAGGACCTTAATTGGCCCCAATGGTAACCCTCATGATAATGTTATGCAACAAAAAGCTTTCAAAAGTAGATTTTATTTCTTTTACAAAGCAATAACAGACCCTATGTTTAAATTTCTCCTTACTAAGTAGTCTGTAATGCCTCCTAATTGACTATCAGAGGGTTTAAAAGAAAAATACGGGTAAAGAGTTCAAACAAATTACACTTTTATTTCATTGTACCTATTTGTTGCTTTTTTTTCAGTAAATCTTTTCGTCAGAGCCTTTCCTTGTAATAACTAATAAGTATACGTTTCTTATTTGATAATAATCTAATCCTATAAATACCTATATTAGGAAAATATATGGAAATCAGTTTCTATAATAAATAGCAATACATTTAAACTGCACTCAAAACGGTTCATCCATTCGACAGTTACAAAAACACTGAAAACATATTATACCCAAAAATACATCGAAGATTCCAAAATGGGCTCGTTTACACGACACTAGCTAGATAACTTATATATACTAATTAATATTATAGAGCTGAAGAGTTTGTTTGTTTTAACGCGCTTATCTCAGGAATTACTGTTCCGATTTGAAAAATTATTAGTGTTAGATAGACCATTTATCGAGGAAGTCTTTCATCATGCTAAGACCAACAGGAGCGGAGCAATGCGGGTAAAACCGCGGGGCACAGCTAATATAAAATATAATGTTATAGCTCTTATTTTCTCTTAATGTGTACCCATTTATATAAGATATTGCCTAAACGTGACGGATAATCGGTATCGAACAAATAATCCTACTTTGAATCGTCTTATAATATCGATTATTATATAAGTCGAATCGAAAAAGTTTGATATAGCTAAAAATTATTCATGTACAGTACTTTTCCAAGTCGTTATGATTCTTTTAACCTTTAAAAGTAATGAATTTTTATCCGAAATTTATATAAGAAAACTACTTTATATAATTTAGAGTTATTCAAATTCAAATATAGTTCAAATAGAAATCAGACAATTAGACTTGTACTTGTAGTTACTCAAGGATAATTGAGTATTCGTGTAACAATTTTATAATACTGCGATAATGTCTATTCATCTTTTAATATTTATGATAGTTTTCTGAATGTAATAAGAATTAAGTATATATTTATTTAGGAACTTTTTTTAGGAACTTTAGGAACCATTTTATGCTTATTAATTACTAGCTTTCCGCCCGCGGCTTCGTCCGCGTTTTCAAAGAAAAACCCGTTCCCGTAGGATTTCCGGGATAAAACCTATCCTATGTCCTTTCTCGGGTATCAAAATATCTCTACACCAAATTTCATGCAAATTGGTTCAGTAGTTTAGGCGTGATTGAGTAACAGACAGACAGACAGAGTTACTTTTGCATTTATAATATTAGTATGGATTATGTCTATTGATTAATCTTGATAATAATACATTATAATATATTTTGAACTTCACAACAACGTAGGTACATATTTTTTTGTAATTGTATAAATACAATTAAATAAAAAATATACCCAATACAGGTACAAATTAAATATTTTTCAGTTGTATCTTAAAGGTTAATTTGTTTCTTTCGAACGTTGTTTTATTTTTAAACATTAACACCTTCCCAGTCCTAGTTAAACCCATTGAACTATTTTGTACACATATACATTAGCAGCTAAATGCTAAAAGCAATTAGCAGTTTGTTTTACAAAGTCGTTAAAACTATATTTCGTGTGTTCCTAATGGAAGATCATCTGTATGTAACTATGCAAGCAAATAAAACACAATTAAATTGGTAGCAAATGCAGTTTAGTTTGTAAATAAGATTAAACTTGAAAACCACATAACTTTCAAGTCGTTTAATTATTTGTGTGTTATATTTAAAGTTTTCGGTTCACTTTATATAATAACTAGCTTACCGCCCGCGGCTTCGCTCGCTTTGTCTAAAACCTAATAAATTATATACTAAAACCTACCTCTTGAATCACTTTATCTATTAAAAAAACCGCATCAAAATCCGTTGCGTAGTTTTAAAGATTAATAGGGACATAGGGACATAGGGACAGAGAAAGCGACTTTGTTTTATACTATGTAGTGATAGTGATATCTACTTAATATGTTGAACGATGTTAAACCATTTTTCTGAATTGAAAGTAAATCATGCTTACAAACACTTATTAATAAAAATCTAGAACGTATTTCTTGTGAATTATATTGCTCGTTATTTTATTTCAGCTGAGTTCTGAGCTTTTAGAATATAATAATATCACGGGCTTACGATTTTCTTTATTGATTGGAGTTTAAGATAAATAGAGCCTATTATTTTACATTTTTAGCGAACCTATTTTTTTAGACTAGACAGTTTCGGACTTTTTAATTGAGAACGAAAACCTTAACCGCTGAAAGTCAGATAATACTCATATTAATATTATTTTTTTTGTCTTGATTATTGAGGCGAAATATAAATATAACGCAGGACTATAAATTACTGATATCTAAGCTTTATTTTAGCAGTAGTGCATTTCAAATATCTTCAACGAATGGAAATAATAACATGAATTACTCTTTTCCACACAAATATTCATAAAAACTCTACATAAACAGAAATTTTATAATACTCAGAAACACGTGCAAAATCAAAATTTAATGTATAAAAAAGCTTCGACTCATTATTTCACTACGTTAAGCAAACTTTAAGACTGTCATTAAAATTTCCCATTCGGAAAGAGATAAGTAAATAACTTATATTTGATGAGAAATTTAATTATTTTGCATGATTGACTTCGAAGAACTTTTGGGAAGTTTTTTAATTTACACTTCGTTTCAGGATGTATATGGGAGGTAAATTTTGTAAATTAATAAACACGGTCGTGGTCGTACGTTTTTGAGTGTTTTCACGAAATAAATCAGATTCTAGGAGTATGTTCGGCACGTCAATAACTGATTATTATTTTACAAGCAAGAGATATATTTTTTCTTTCATGTTTGCAATCTAAAGAAAGAAATATTGAATAGAATTTTATTTATAGAAAAGAAATGAGTTCGCATACATTATCTTGCGCCTTATCATTTTTTATAGCAAAATTAATACTCGTCTTAACTACCTACCTATGTTAATAGATTATTATGAATATACAAACTAATATGATGCTTTATTCTCATTAAATAATGAGACCTTTGAACAATTATTAATTAATATATTAATAAGCGAATTTAATGAAATCCACGACAAAGAAGAATTGAAAATAATATCTACAAAGCAATGACAAAGCTTAATGAAGATGTAGGTACATGTGCCAAGGGATCAATCGTTCATATTGCCTTCAATTTAAATGAAAAAAGCTTTTTTTTGCCATGTTGTTGTCGAAATGAATAACATGTATGAAGGATGTATTTAAATTTATTATTTTACTTATAAGAACGTTTCCTAGAAAGCATTCATTACCAAAATCAATTAAAATATTGCTCTATTATTCACTTAGTTTTTGCTGACAATCTATACTAATAATATTATAAAGCTGAAGAGTTTGTTTGCTTGTTTGAACGTGCTAATCTCAGGAACTACTGGACCGATTTGAAAAATTCTTTCGGTGTTAGAAAGCTCATTTAACGAGGAAGGCTATAGGCTAATCATCACGCTAAGACCAACAGCAGCGGAGCAATGCGGGTGAAACCGCTCGGAACAGCTAGTTCTTCATATAGCTACAAAGAGTAAAACAAAGTCGGTACGACTGTCCGGTCCTATAATGCTTAAATTTTTATAACTACTCAACGGATTTTAAAGCGGATTTTAAAATAAATAGAGTGAATCTGGAGGAAAGTATAATAACTATTGTATAGTTTAGTGCTCGTTCGTTTTAGCTCGATAATATCAAACGAAAAACGCCAAAAGCCGTCACAATATGATTCGATTACATCATTTTAATTTCCTTCTTCTCAGTATGAATTTCATTAATATTTTTCTTACTTTTTGACATCGGTGTGACATTTAATTTTATCTTATATATAAAAATGAATCGCAAAATGTGTTGGTAAGCGCATAACTCGAGAACGGCTGAACCGATTTAGATAATTCTTTTTTTATTATATTCCTTGAAGTACGAGGATGGTTTTTATGTAGAGAAAACTTAAATAAGTATGTACCACGGGCGAAGCCGGGGCGGACCGCTAGTATTTTTATATTTTTATATAACCGTTCAAGAGTCTTATTTAATTAACATGTACATCTTAGCCGACAGAAAAAATTATGGGTCATTTGACCCACCAGGTCACCTATCTAGAACGATATAAGAGCATAAAATAGTAAGATTCACTTGTAAGCTGTCCAACTGAGTGCAGATGAGAATTCGACAGTACAGGTAGAGATTTTTTCCCCTTGTCTCCGTGATTTTTGTACGGCGTTGCGGAATAATGGATTAAAAGCAGTATTGAAATAGTATGACACAGATGCCGTACAAAAATAGTGGTCCACAAAGTCGGAATTTATTTTTATTTTCCGACTATTGCCAGTGTAAATTTGGACATTTGATTTTTTCATCTTAAAAATATAAGTTTTAATGTTAGACACATTCATTATCAACAGTTTATTTATTAACTGACTTTATTATCCATATAATCATACACCATAAAATTAATTAGAAAAGGTCCATAAAAATTATACTAACTACTAGAGGGTTATCTGTGGGTGGACAAACCTTAACCCACGCATGAAGTAGGCAATTATCCCAAATCATTGGATACGATACACTGTGAATACTAATTATTTAATTTCTCCCCTGTTTTATGATTATTAAATGCTATTATGGCGAATATTTTTAGCTTATCGATATCTATGTTCAATAATTTATTTAGAAATGGTGTCACTTCAAAAGACCATCCTTTGAAAAGACGAAAAATCGAAGATTTAAGACAGTATCTCATCCATATAGCCTCTGCTGCAATCTGTAAAGAAAATTGTAAAGAAATTAGGATGATCAAGAGTTAAACCAAACTATCCATTTAAATTTTTTTCACAATTTGAAATCTAGCAATTCATACTAAGTAGGTACTTATGGATTTTGCTGATACACATACATTTATAGTAAAGCTAATTTAATAATCCGAAAATGTCTCTGTTTTAGCGATTAATCCACAGCACCAATTTTAATGAAATCTTAATTACAAATAATTAGATTAAGCGCCGATTTTTCAATCCTTGGTTAAAATTTATCCGTCCAATAAAGTATTACACGATTTACTTATTCGATGAATAAGTTTTAACCAAGGATTGAAAAATCATCCCTAAGTATCAAAATACATATAGGTACCTACGTCAAAAAGTTTACCCCTAAAGTTTCGTAAAGAGGATGATTAATATAACTTTTTACTCCACAACAGAACTAGTAAACTATAAACAACACGATTCAAGGTTTAAAGGGATAGTTATGGCTTTATAAAATCGATATAAGTACATTAATTCAAGTAGGTATGTCATTAATAATAATGAATTAATATGTTTGATGGAAATTCTTGGGATTAATGAATCTCTTTGATGACACATTACTCTAAACACATAATATGAAGTATAAGTTAAGTATAAGTAGTAAGTTAAGTTAAGTTATAGTAGTATAGTATAGTTATATATGTCAGTTTGTCTTTGGGCATTTTAGAATATTCTTTTCACATATTATAATACAATATTTATTTTCTTAATAATATATTTTGTTGAATATTGAACATCTGGCCACATTTATTAAAATCATCATGATCAAATTAAAAATACATGAATACGTTTTTGTGCGACCTTTTTAAATAAGTTTTTAAAGGCTTTTTTAATTATTTACTACTAGCGGTCCGCCCCGGCTTCGCCCGTGGTACATATTTACGTTTTCTCTACATAAAAACCATCCTCGTACTTCAAGGAATATAATAAAAAAAGAATTATCGAAATCGGTTCAGCCGTTCTCGAGTTATGCGCTTACCAACACATTTTGCAATTAATTTTTATATATATAAGAAGAATAACATGACTTCTTCAGTGTACTCTTATTTCATACTAGCTTTCCGCCCGCGGCTTCGCCCCCGTTTTCAGAGAAAAACCCGTTCCCGTAGGATTTCCGGGATAAAACCTATCCTATGTCCTTTCTCGGGTATCAAAATATATCTATACCAAATTTCATGCAAATTGGTTCAGTAGTTCAGGCGTGATTGAGTAACAGACAGACAGACAGAGTTACTTTCGCATTAGATAGATACCTACTCAAATTCTATAAGAGATAAACTAAATTTTCTTTCAGTACCTACTTAGTTCTTTATTCTCGTATGTCTAAGAAATATATTCTTTCGAGTAAATCGATCAGTACAACAATGGATGTTTTTCGTACGTGTTAAAAGAAATAGGCCTATTGAGAACATAATATGAAACTAGAGAGTCCATTATTTTGTATTTGTGAGATAGGGAGATAGGTTTTTTAGTAAAAAATGTATTATATTATTAAAAAGTAGAACTGTATAACAATCGATACACAATGAGATAAAATAATAAGAATATGTAATGTTAAACTAACATATAAATATGTTAGTTTTCTGTCAAACCAAAAATATAATATTAATTCTTTTGTGGAATAGCAAAACACACACAGCTCAGTTTTTCAGCGTTCTCGGCGGTTCTCTTTAAAATTTCATGCAACAAACGTTAATAGTCGATATGGGTATAGTTTTTTTAGCATTCAATACAATAAAAGGACTGTTTCAACTATAGGCCTGTACAATAAAAATATTACAAGTATCGTTTGTTACTACAAACTGGTCTAATGCATCGCTATATTTTTACTGTATTTAAAAATTATTTGTGCAAAAAAAAAATAATTAAAGCAAAAAATGTCTCTCGACTATCCAGAGGTGGCACGAACACCCTATGATGACGGGTGCCTTTAAAAAGAAATCATCGCTATAGTAAAACTTATTTTAACAGTTTATCAAATTGAAAAAAATGTCTAAAATATTAATTTGTATAAGAGTTGGCTTACAATATACAAATAACGTACCATTTTATGTTTACTTGTGTTAAACAAGTAAACATAAAATTCGCACCATCACCCATAAATTGCAACCTTGACCTTACAATTTAAAAAGTCGTTTAAATAGTCAATCTAAACATAGTCCCAGTGTAATCCTGAAAGCCTGGTAACCCTAATTGGGTTTCAAATGGCATTATCGTATTTATGTCCTATTTATATGCAAATACCGTATTCGAGCAAATTCCTATCAATATTGAACTGGTATATCGAGTAAAAATCACTTATCCCCACTTTGCATTAATAATACGAATAGCTCATCTGAATTTATGAGTTGTTTTGCTATTTTAAAAATCAAGTTTTATTTTGAAATGGCTTGCGGCATCACTAGTCTAAATCGGAGATTAACTTATGTGCTTTTCCAGTATATAATCTATGAAATATAAAATTCTCGTGTCACAGTGTTAGTCTGCATACTCCTCCGAAACGGGTGGACCGATTCTCATGAAATTTTCTGTGCATATCGGGTAAGTTTGAGAATCGGCCAACATCTATTTTTCATATGTACCACGGGCGAAGCCGGGGCGGACCGCTAGTAATCTATGAAATTATGCAGTTTTTTACGTCACAGATGTTCACCGAGTGATTTCCCCTTTTAATGGCATCATGCTTCACAGACTACACACTTCAATGTATATTTTTAATACCATATAAGTATTGTTTATATTGTTTTCTTATATTATAATTATAATTTAATACCATATAAGTTTGTATGTGCCATTGAATAAACGTTTTCTTTCTTTCTTTCTTTCAGTTGATGATGGTCGTCATCGTTTTTGTGAAAAAGTGTATCAGACGATTTACCATCAATCCGTAAACTTTCAAGTTTAAATTTTGCACAGGAAGCCAAATTGAAATTATTCCAATAACTGATTCCGACACACTGCAATCACATAGCAATTAGAATAGTTGATATCGAGAAATAATATCTTATTACAAACTACATAATATGTATATGAAAACTACAAAAATGCTATTAATGATGAGCCCTAGCCCTAAATCTCGGTCGTCGCAAGTGGATTATCGAAAATCTTTAAATGCTCTATTTCATTTTAAAAATAAATAAAACAGGAAAATATTTTAAGTACTTTCTCATCAAGGCCATAGTAAATTCCTACCCTGTATAACCTTACCTAAAAAATTAAGCGGAAGCTTTATAGTATGTATTACCTATACTTCGAAATAACTTCCTGTTTTCGCGATGCATCAACAAAATTATACGATCACTTCATCAATAACGAATGATTGATGTTTAGAAAACATAGCAATGAAAATAATACCCTATTTAATCAGCAATAGAGATGAATTTACTTTGAAAGAGTAACTGATATGTTTTTGGGTTTAATTAGTGACGAATCGTTTTTCTAATGTTTTGTTTTGATATGATGCTATCATAAATGTTGCAAACAGCAAAACCAACCGGAAAAATTAGGTTATGTAGAGCTGTACCTTGTACCTATGAACAGGTACCTATTTGATTAAGGGCCGATTTTTCAATCCATGGTTAAAACTTATTCGCCCAATAAAGTATTAAGTACACGATAACATTAAAATGTCACCCGTAAACTGTCAAATACAGGCAAAGAATACATTTTTGAAATGGTAGTTTATTACGTTATTCGACGAATAAGTATTAACCAAGGATTGAAAAATCTGCCGTAAATATGGTAGTCTGTAAATAGTTATCTAAACATACATAATACTACTTGTATACGTAGTATATTATTATTAGTCTGTGATACTACGTTCAAAATTTTAAGTTTCTAGTTGCAATGTTAGTTAATCTTCTGCCCTTATTTTAAGTTTATCAAATACTAGCGGTCCGCCCCGACTTCGCCCGTGGTACATATTTCGCAATAAAAAGTAGCCTATGTCCTTTCTCGGGTATCAAAATGTCTCCATACCAAATTTCATGCAAATTGGTTCAGTAGTTTAGGCGTGATTGAGTAACAGACAGACAGACAGAGTTTCTTTCGCATTTATAATATTAGTATGGATATGTAGCGCATTTTACGGACATATTATATTAATTCTTGCCTCTAAAGATTAGTCAAACATATGAAATATCGTTCATTTATAAAAAGAAAATGCTATAACCCAAAATTCATTATTAAGACAAGCACGCACTTACAAACCGGGGGTTATCTGGGTGGCTATAGTAATAACATTTTGTGAAGCTGAAAATAAGGTACTTTTCGTTCCCTCGCTAATTTCCTGACACCATAACGATATACATAGAATTATGGTACTAGATGTGACATCGTGACCTTTATTTAGTGTAAAGCTCCAACAAAAAGTAAGAGCTTATTTACTAAGGAAATATAATATATAAAGAGGCCAAGATATATTTTATTACTGGTATCAAAAATATCGGGATATAAAGAAAGAAAGAAAGCAATAATTTATGCTTTCAGTAGAACAATGGAAACTCTTTTGATATTATGTAATTCATTTTATTATAACAGATAATAATTAACATAGATTCTTAATGAGCTCTTGCTTCTTTAAAAAATGACCAGTAGAATATTCATAAGTTCGTCCGGCTATTCGTTGTCCCTGAAACAAAACATACACATTTAATCCAAATTGTTTATTCATTCATTTTAATTTACACACATAAAAAGGTAGGTAATAAATACATCGAACACATCTAGTTAAATCTACATCTCTGAAATAAAGACGGTTTCATAATCCGGAGATAATTCCCTTTATTACGTTGGTGATTTTCTGTGGCTAGAACTTGCTTGTTTATTTTAATATAAAAAATTTGAATTGAATATTTAAAAACCTATTGTTCTCTCAGTCTTCAAATGAAATCTGAAAACTGTCGAACTTTGCCCTCTTGAGACTTTATACTTTTAAACCAATAAATCTTGAAAAATTAGTTTGATTTTTTTAAACAAAAATTGTTTCGAATAAAAATATTATCTTGACGTAGTTTACATTAATTGTTACCGTTTAACTATGCGACCAAAACACAACACAACATGCATACATTTTCATTTTATATTCTGTATCATAACACAATTTATTAAATATATAAAACGTTTTCGTTTAATCACGTTTCTACACAAAAATAATTACCTATCTCTATCTCAAAAGTAGTATATCTTTCTACATCAGTACATCAATAAAAACAGAATAAAACCTTCCCTCTTCATAATATTCTCCTTATTGTACACCACTGACAAACATTTCCATATCTCCCACAATTATGTTTCGTTATTCAGACAATCAAGAAATTCATCTAAATTTCCATTCTACGTATTTGTGTTACAATTACAGTAAAACTGAATATGCAGTATCCAAACTCCAGTACAACGGAATATGCAGCAGCCAAAGTGCTAACTCTTCGCTTCCTGAATGTTCAACTTGTAGTTTGTTTGTGTTATTTAGTTCCTAGCATTAATTTACATACGTATTACTCTTGTGGTTTCGATATCTAATTCTATTAGAGTATCAAAAAATAAAGAGGAAAAATTTAATATAATTTTCAGCCTGTTACAATTTTTTTAAAAAGCCATCCGACAGATGTGAAATTCTTATTAAAAGGCTTTTTTTTACCAAATCCATTTTTTTATCCTGCAAGCATAGCCTGGACAAGCGGCTAGTCATTAATATAACCTCCACATTTTTCGATATGTATCTTCGCTGTACACCATACTTCCAATAAAACAAAAAACAACTATAAAAATAATTGACCATACACTTTTTGTTGCAGATCCCTGTACCCGACTTTGTAAGTACCGAACGTTAATTTACGACTTCAGGCATCTGCTTATAAACTCAACGCTTTGATGTAGGTACGGTAATCTAATGATGAGATTAAAAACTTTCTTACCTTTTACTTTTATTCATAGCTGAAGTTTCGTACTTAATATCTTATGGTCTGAATTGTCCAACCGGACACTTAAAATTATACGCTTGTTTTCAATATTATATATTAAGCTGTGTGTTTGTTTGAGTCTACGTTTATTTAAAATCAATAAAAATAACTATTCTAATCAATAAATTTGGATATCGTTTTTCAGGTATTTTAAAACGAAGCTTACCTATAGCACACCTATAGGCAGAAAAAATACACGCAGAAGAAGTATTTTTGTTTTATTTCACAAAGCAAAGCAGATCGACGTTAAACATAATAGGGCTTTGAAGATTTTTTATAATAATCAATAACATAATAATATTATCAGGGGCGTAGCTACCGCCGTATCTGCCGTATCAATTAAGTATACGGGGCCCCCGCGCCAAGGGGGCCCCCAACGTGCGCTTTTGTGAGAAATCTTCCTTTCCTAAGGGCCCCCAAAACAAATTTTTATACGGGGCCCCGCCAAGGCACGCTACGCTTCTGAATATTATGATGACTCATCTTCTCTACATTATATTAAGTTAAATTTAAAAAGCTCAAATAAACCATTTACAAATCACGATCATTCCTTTACCCTTTCCTTTCCTTTCTGGTAATAATTTTTGACAGTGACATAATTATTAAGTTTTCCATATTTTTTTTAGCTATTGCATAGCTTCTATCGCGGGCCTGGAGCGCGGGGTCCGAATCCAGAAATTCCGTAACGAAAATACCTCACGCTCCCCACTCCGACGGGCGCGGAGGTGTGGCTTGAAGATTGTTGAAGGCACGCCATGCAATAGCTTTACCGCGGCAGTCCCCGAGTGCCACACGTCTTTTTTTTATTTTATTCCACCCTTGTGACACACCATAAAACATTATACAAAGAATATAAGCCCTTAAAATACGAGCAATCCGCGAATAAATTTCTTTAACGTTTATTCATTCTGGAATATTCCATAGAATTATTCCATTCCATATAAAAGACGCGGAATTCAAGTGTCGAAGCAAAACAGCAATCACATTTTGCTGGCAATCTAATATAATTTAAGAATACTTCGTGAATGGAATAAGGCTCCAAAGGTAGGAAAATCACCTAATCTTTTCATTTAATAAAATCACATTTCTTATACATATACAGGAGTATTTTTAATAATTTATACTTGATTTTACTTTGTACATGAAAATATCTTTTAACATGTATATTTGCTTGAGTTTGAGGTATATTGGTTTCACCTGTATGTTTGTATGTAACCGACTACATTAAACTCTATTTTAAACTTTTATACGGATAGATGTAATGCAATGTATTATCAAGGATAGGAGAAAATACATTAATATAATTATTGTATTACCTATCTATCTTTTTAAATCATAGTTAATGTTTGTTAATTTATACTACTAGATTTCCGCCCGCGGTTTCGCTCGCATTTTTAAATAAAAACTCGCTGTGAGATTTCTAAGATAAAAGCCTATGTCTTATTCTGGGTCTTCAATTACCTACATACCAAATTTCATTGTAATCGGTTCAGTAGTATTTGCGTGAAAGAGTATCAAACATCCATCCTCACAAACCTTCGCATTTATAATCCATACTAATATTATAAATGCGAAAGTACTCTGTCTGTCTGTCTGTTACTCAATCACGCCTTAACTATTGAACCAATTTGCATGAAATTTGGTATAGAGATATTTTAATACCCGAGAAAGGGCATAGGATAGGTTTTATCCCGAAATCCCACGGGAACGGGAACTATGCGGGTTTTTCTTTGACTGCGCGGGCGATGCCGCGGGCGGAAAGCTAGTATTAAATAGATAGGATATTTATTTTAACATGTCTGTGATTAGTCAAAATCGAATCGCAAATGGAGCTTCTCCATCGAATCTTGTATAGCTGATGGTCTTTATTTAAAATTAAATAACAATTTTCTAACATTTCTACCACACATACTTTCTACATTATCAATTTTCCGATTGGTACCGATTTACTCTGAATCGTAAAAGATGTGTCGACATAAATTGTGCGCTTAGAACATCTTAGTGCACAATTTTACAAAGTGCTATTCCGACTTGCTAAGTAAAATAGGAAAGCCTGCAGAGGCTGTTTTTCATTGGATTAAATGATCTCGCTTGTAGAAATGCTGTCTTATGTGGTAGAATATATGGGTTTCATTTTATTTTTGATAGATTAATTTCATTATGTATTTTCAGTGGTGTAGCTTGTTGAAGCTTTTTTTTCTTCAATATTGGCTGTTTATCACACTCGTAGCCTCGTAGCAGTATAATAATAAATCAGCTTGTAAAACTAAAAAAAAAATATTTTCGAAATGCAGATGTTTGAAGAATCTCGACGGAGCTATTGTATGTAGCATGTAGATATATGTGTGTGTGTGTGTGTGCTCGTGCTGCTCAGTGTTATGTTTGAATGTTGTTTTGACCAGAAACCTACTAAACAATTTTGGTTAAAACTTCACCTGCACCTGTAGTCGATTTTATCCGCGAGTAAAACCAGGAACTTGAAATAGTACCCGTATAACATGCTCATTCATTTAATTAATGTTTATTTTTATATTTTTATGAGATAATATTATGTTTGTTTTTCTTAATTTATAAAAGAACTCTGTCGAATTAGGTTAACCTGTAATGATAGTTAGTTCTATGTGTAAATAAATAAATAAATAAATTCTTCGTTCACTTCAAACTAGGCCGAATCACAATAACGAGGGGAATAAAAAAGAAAACAATATTTAAACCACGTTTAAATATTCTCTTGCTATTGCGAATATTTATTATTATTAAAGATTATTTGGAAATAGAGCGCGAAATCTTTTTTGTTTTTATTGATGAATTGAACTTGAATAAAAAAGAGCGTGTGTGCCGAGCACACGCGTCAGAAGTGAAACTTCTTTGGCAAGATTCAAGGATACCAAAATCGTCGCCTTACTACATGACGTGACGGTATTGCCATGATGCGACCTTGAAATTTAACTCTCATCGCGCTTAAAGAAGTTTCACTTCAAAAGTATTATTTAGCAACTTATTGCTTTGGAAATAATTATTGTTTATTACAATTGCTAAACCATGTATTTGGTTTGGTAGAATTAAGGATACTTATAATTATTTATTCATTACCGACGGATCAAAAAAATATTCGTAGATAAATAACGAATTTCAGTGTCTTCTCTATCGCATTTGAAATAACACCATGATATTTATACCAATAGGATAAAATAAATTAGGTAAACATTACATGACATAAAATATAACTAGATAACTTAAAACAATTCGACACAAATCCATTACCTTCTATTTAAAAGTAAACGAAACGAATCCATCAACGCAATCAAATAGTATTAAAATGTATTCATCATCATCATCATCATCAGCCCATATATGTTCCCACTGCTGGGACACGCGCCTCCTATGAGGGTACAGGCCATAATCCACCACGCTGGCCAAGTGCGGGTTGGCGGATGACACATATCGTCGAACTTTTGATTCTTCGACATGTCGATGTTTTCCTTCACCGGAGCAGTGGTGATGTTACAACATGCGCAGATAAATTGAAAAATCAATTTATTTCCTGCGCGCTCGCCCGGTCTCGAACCCCGGACTTATCGATTCGAAGTCCGAGGTCTCACCACTGAGCCACCACTGCTTTTATTAAAATGTATTAATGGTGTGAAAACATTTCAATTACATTTGCCGGTCACACTCGGTATGTGTTTACCCGAAATCCATTAGAGTACGTCCACACACGCATTTAATTTAATGCTATGTCCATACGACACTTGGCCAGTTTGATCTGCTTGTATGAAATTATACAGCTGTGTACCGTCCACGTACCTATATTATCATAACTAAAATTATGGTTGCTAAAGTAACTATCTCTGTCTGCCTTCTTCACTCCTCAACTACTGAATCGATTTGGATGAAATTTGGTAAGATAGCTTGAGACCTGAGATATAGGACACAGGATAG
This sequence comes from Colias eurytheme, assembly GCA_907164685.1. NCBI lineage: Eukaryota > Metazoa > Arthropoda > Insecta > Lepidoptera > Pieridae > Colias > Colias eurytheme. The sequence goes on from CAJQZN010043224.1 coordinate 171,490, forward strand.
GTTATCCCGGATTTTTTCTTTTACTCTGCGGCTGAAAGCTCAGACGGAGAGCTAGTTGTCAATAAAATGAAATACTGACGAGTAGGTAACAAAGTTTGTTTTAACCATTATTTTTGTGTTTCACAAATCACAATATGCAAGCCTTTTAAATGACGTTTTTAGTACCTACGTCAAATAAACCGATTACTGACTAGTCCATCACTATTCAAAAAAATGTGTGCGTGTACTAGTGTAAACACGTAAGAAGTGAAACTTCTTTATGAGCTTATTTTTCAAAAAAATATTTACTGCAACTTTACAGAAATACGTCGAATCACGCGTGGTAGGGATAAGAAAAAGATGGCGCGTAACGGAAAAATGTCACGCGTAACGAAAAAATGTTACACTAAATTTTTTTCCAACCCCGATAAAGAAGTTTCACTTTAAAAATTTACAAAGCAAATAGTTTGTGAGTGAGCGAAACGTGGGAGTAGTTACCTACATTCTAATTTATTCCCTTTGATTTCTGACAAACGACTGATAAGTACAGAGACATCAAACATTCGACAAAGGTGCAGTGTTGTTTTAAGCTATTGCATAGCTTCTATCGCGGGCCTTGAGCGCGGGGACCGAAACCAGTAATGTAACGAAAAACCTCACGCTCCCCACGGGGACAGGCGCAGAGGTGTGGCTTGAAGGCATAGCATGCAATAGTTTTACCGCGGCAGTCCCCGAGTGCCACACGTCTTTTTTTTTCTAATTCTATTCTATGTATTTCTGTTCTATTAACTTATATAATATAAAATGTGTAGGATAATAAAAAAATAGATGAAAAGTTGTATAATGCTTACTTACTACTAAATTTTATAAAATTTATAAGTAACATACCTATAAAAGTTGGTGTCAATTAAGGACAAAATATACTTGCGATGTATTTTCATCACATACTATCTTAAACATTAATTATTCATCTACTTCTAATCTAATCAAAAATGTTATACAATTATTATTCATTTAACCAATTTCATTGATACTAAAACTCACGTCTATTTTCAGACTCCCTTATTCAGAAACATTTCAGCTAAAATGAAATATGAGCACCGTTAATTTCTTTTAAACGTACGCACTGACATCGAAGTTAATTTACGATTGTTATTAAGTTTCCCGTCATGTAAAATTGTGACGTAATGAATCGTATGTGTGTGTATATTAGTACGCCCAGAGCAGGATTAGTATCCTGCTGTGGGACCGTGTGATCGTACTATTTAAGTAATTAAAAATGCTTGCGACCAAATTTTGACCGGCAACCTAGTCGATATATAACATTCTCCTAATTATAAAATATATACCTACATAAGATTTTGGTTTTAGCAAAAAAACGATGAACGCACTAATCCTGCTGTGGGATCTTAGACTATATGTCAAAACGTGCGACAATATTTCTCGTCAAATGTACGTTATAAGTTGTATATCGAACAGTTACTTGCCCCAACCTATTCCCAGTTTTTCCGATAAAAAAATATTAAAAAAAAATGGTTCGATAGTAGATCGTCAAATAATATTAAAACTCGATAGATGAGTTTTTGCGTTTATTCGTACTATAATATATAATTTTTTATTTAGTTTTAAGTCATACTAGCTTACCGCACGCGGCTTCGCCTGCTTTGTCTAAAACCTAATAAATTATATATTAAAACCTTCCTCTTGAATCACTCTATCTATTAAAAAAATCGCATCAAAATCCGTTGCGTAGTTTTTAAAAAGATTTAAGCATACGGACAGAGAAAGCGACTTTGTTTAATACTATGTAGTGATAGTGATGCTTGGTGAATATAATTTTTTAAAGAATATAAATAAATGAACCCGCGTATTTCGCAATACAAAATTTTCCATTATATAATAGTATCGTAGTTTAACGTTTAACGACCTCTATGATATATATGATATATAGCTCAATATGTAATTAGGACCAAAGTGTTGCTGATCAAACAACGTCCTCCCACGCATTATACGTCTTGAAACCTTTGAGACCTGGCTTTGTTTGAGACAAGGGTTAATTATGTTCAATGCAACAAGACAAGAGTATTTCAGAAATTAAGGTTTCTTGTATCTATACTATAATATTATAAAGCTGAAGAGTGTGTTTGTTTGGACGCGCTAATCTCAGGAACTACTGGTCAGATTTGAAAAATTCTTTCGGTGTTAGATAGCCCATTTATCGAGGAAGGCTATAGGCTACATATCATCACGTTAAGACCAACAGGAGCGGAGCAATGCGGGTGAAACCGCGGAGCGCAGCTAGTTTAATGATATATTGGGGAATTTAATCAGAATTTATAAGTCAGCGTTATTCTTTTAAATATAATTACTATTTTATCCACATCTATTTTTATTTTCGTCTTCGTTGATATAACACAAAAATAAAACTGATTAAACTAATCAATATTCATTAACTTTTAAATATAAGGATCATTTTTAATTTTATTTCGACAAACACATTCCAAGCACTAAAATGTTTCAAAGTTGGCAACACGATTCATACAAAAGAGCTATCTCACAACTACATAAACAAAATCTGCAATTTTAAAAGTATAAAAAATACTAATAAATTAATCATTATCCATTTTTTTCGTGATATTCATTATTTTACTTGCACCTTATTAATAATTAAAGCAATTATAATTTATATTCCTCCACTTGTATATAAGTAGTCACCCTAAAATAACTTAGACACGTATTATCATTTTAGTACATGCTATTACCTCTATTCAAAGAACCGCTGTAAAATTCGTACAAACCAAACACAACATCATAAACTATGCCCACAATTTGCAAGGTACAACTGCAACTGACAACCCAAAATGGAAAACAAGACCATGTTTATTGGTACATAAAGTCTAGCTCAGAAGGGAATAAAAACTAGGCTACAATTCGCAGAAACTGTATACGGGATGAGATATAGTCAGTTATTACGAGAATCGAATATAAACGCCCTGTTTGACAATAATACACGCCGAAAAATATCTGGGGATAATGGTACGATTTCTATTCCTAATGATACAAAGAGGATTAATTGAATATATTTTCTAGATTTTATATATATATACCTATATCATAAAGTTGAAGAGTTTGTTTGTTTGTTTAAACGCGCTAAACTCGAGAACTACTGGTCCGATTTCAAAAATTTGTTCGGTGTTAGATAGCCCATTTTTTTAGGAAGATTATAGGCGTTATCATCACGTTACGACCAACAGGAGTGGAGCCACGGGGGTGAAACCGCGCGGAGCAGATAGTCCTAAATAAATCTTAATTTTGGTTCTAAACAAACACCTCTTTGCTACAGTTGTTAATATGTAAACATAGCAACTGATTTGCTGAGGTGAAGACTATTAAGAAAAGCTTCGAACAAGATACATAAGGCCATAGCCAGATAACTTTTCTGTAAAGAAATGAATGAATGAAAACATGTGTGATGCATCATTTTCAAAAAAAATACATTGGGCTTTAGTTTCTTCAACACTTTACAGATAAAAGATAACTTAATTGATGAAATACAGCTCTTTAGTTAAGTATTGACAGTTTAACGTTCATCAACGGGATTCGAACCCACGTCTTTTGCCTGGCAGTTGCAGATACCTAAACATCATGGCTGATTATTATTCCTTAACAAGTTCCATTTTGAAATATGTACAAATTTCATTTAATGCTATAAAATAAGTTCTGAAATCAATATCTTTATTATTCCAACCACTAAATAAAAAACAAGAATAGTCAGTAAAAAAATAAAGAAGCTACACTTTATAAATAAAACCTTCACGTCTTCAATATACCGAAAGCAAATTTTCCCAAACACTCGGGCCTATATTGAACGCAATACTTCGATACCCTTCAAAATATACAAGCTATGAATAATATTGATAAACTTGAGATTTCTTAGTATACACAACACGTGAGATTGTTCACATCTTATTTTCCTGTCACGGCATATTCGTTGGTATACTTGTAATCGAAGAGAATCTGACTGCCTTAAATAAAATGCACTTTTGAAAAGTTTGCGCATTAAAATTCCATGACGTGACAGTATTGCCATGACGCGACCTTGAAATTTTACTCTCAATGCACCTAAAGATGTTTCACTTCAAAATTATATTTATAAAACATGTAGGTGACTATGATACTGTCAATTTACAGTGACTAACTTACCAACGCATAGCCAAATACTAGCTGTAACTTCTTATACTATTACTGAAATTTTCTGGCATGTTTCTTTTTATAGTGCTGTATCTCTAAGGCCAGTGTCCATTTTAAAGTCAACCAAGCTGTTCCTGTAATAGTGGACTATCTGCAAGCATTTTGAAATAGTAACGGTACATATTCTACGATAATAGGATTCAAGATTTCAATAGGATTCGGTATTTCAATGGGCTTACCGCTTATACGTTCGAACGGCCAGTTTCTGCTTCAAATACTCTGGTTGCCCTAGGGATCCTATCTTATTTGTCTGCCTGATGGTTTAGTAGTATCGACGAATATAGACCTAGAAGATTGTGTGGCGGTTTCCATAATCTGCCTCCTTTTATAAATTTTGAAGTCAATGTGGACAGTATATGGTTTCTTATTGTATTTAGGGTCCAAAAGACTATGTAGAAGTAGACCAAGCTTATTGTAAATTTTGTAATGTTTAGACGTTTTCCGAATATAAAACATGTACTATGATTTCTTGTCTAATTTCGTATGTTTATCTTAAGAACATTAAAGATACAAACCCTTTGTATTATAAAGATCTTTCTAGAATTCAGTTTCAATTAAAAGATACCACCGTGTCTCAAGTGATTTAAAACAGAATTTCCTCATCGGAATTCCGTTAGGGACCGAAGAGCGCCTAATATACCAAACGAGGCGCGGAATAAATTTGAATAATGTTTCTTCCTTGTGCGTAAACCGTATTTGAGTTACAGCTTCAAAACTGACATGATATATAACATGCGAGTGAGTAATTTAAGAGTCGTAACATAAGGGATCTCGAGAATGAAATGTGGGCGCGAGATTTTTCTATTTCGTTTATGAGGCGTGTGAACGTGATAAGAATTTGTGTGAGATTCATATTAAAATTACAAATGATGGAGGACATTTTTATTGCCAACGAGGGTGTTATGAGATTTCTGAACGCGTTATTGCTATTCACCTATTAATCATACGAAGTAGTTTCTGTAGGTGTTTGATGGAGATGCATGCAAATAGATATTTTTGATTGATTTTTATAAAATAATATCGCTAGGACAGTGTTAGTCGATGTTAAAAATTATTTTATCATTATTGATTACAAAAATAATTTAAAGAACAATTGCAAAGAATTGATAACCAGTCCAAAAGACCGAGAAAATTGTAGTATAATCTCGAATTATTTTTATTTCTTGTGTTGCAAGTGATAACAGAAATACGTCATCTCTGAAAATTTATGTCCATGAGATACAGCCTGTTTTAAATATAGTGGGGTAATCATATTAAGATACAGCCTGATTTCAGATAAATGGATGGATAGACAGACGGAGAACGAAATTTTAGTAAAAGGGTCCCGTTTTACCTTTTACAATTTAGATTTACCTAAAAACTAATCATAAATTTACTTAAATACTTCGCACGCAATACTACGAACTCATATTAAATAAAACAACCTTCGTAATCTGATAACAATTACAATGAAATCCGTCTTACCACAGACAGAAACGACAATCTAATCACAAGCTAAAACTCTAAATAAACATAAAACTAACAAATCAGATTATTCCAGAACTTCAGTCTAAAACCGTCTGGATCCATTCTCTAAGATGACTTAGAATTGATAAAGGCCGAACCCTAATTAACAATATCAATTAAACCGCATAGACATTACGCAAATTGAATCTTACAGTTTGTTAATAGGGTACATTTTCGAAGAAGATCAATCAGATATATTATTTAAGTGATAGAAGGCATTAGCGATAGTCATTTGAGCCTTCGTTCCATCTGTCAATTCCATCGATACGATTGGCAAATCTAATTTGCTAGATTTACTCGCAATGCACGTAAGAATTGCAATTTCAATTTAACTTTTAGCTGCTTCCTTCTGAGAATTATAGTATTGGAGAATTCCATTCACTTGCAAGTTTTAAAGGAGGATGTAGAATTGTTGCCACGGTACGGCAAAAAGACGCGGGTGCGAATTTTTCTATTATTAAAGAAAAATATCAAATTATCATGATGTTTTTTGAAATAAATAGCAACCGTTGCATTTAAAAAGTTCAATTATAAAAAACTGTTACTTCATTTTACTATGTTGTTGAATAATATGAACACTTTGGGTCAGTGTCTGTTACCTAGTTGACTCAATGAATAAATCGTGTTTAAAATCCGTTAAAAGTTGGAAATTTCTAATATGTAATAATTATGTTATATCAAACACAGGAATTTACCATTAGAAAAGCGCTTATTAAACGTTAATGTACAAATAAAACAAGATTCAATTAATTAAGTTTAATTGTATATTCACTTATAAAGAATTGTCTAATTAAGCATTTGTTTGTCTCTAAGCCGCCGCTCAAGCAGCTGTGTGTAATAAATTTCGCAGAACATCTCTTCACGATGCAGATGACTAGACTTAGACTTCACGATGGTTTTTGGAATTGGTGTCGGAGGGAAAAATTGAAGATATATATTTTTTATTTATTATTAAAAGAAAATATAATTAAATGAAAATGAAGATGAAGATGACGATGAAGATGAACGTGAGGATGAAGATGAGGATGAGGATGAAGATTATGATGAAGAGGATTAGGTTGATAATATACGTACGTACTTGTTATGTAAGTATGTACACGGCGGAGTATAATAACTTAAATAAAACCTTTATTTTAAAATTGTTTTTTTTTTAAGTGAAACTTTTATTACATCGTCTCAAACTTTTTGGTCTGTGTAGCGCATGTCGCGTGTATCGCGGCTGCCGAGTAGGTATACCTACTCGGCAGCCGACCGACACGCGACATGCGCTACACAAAGCAGTGTTCGGAACCATTCGAACAGTTTCACTTTTACCGTGGTTTCATAAAACCACACAACATTTTTTACTTTAAATTATTTAATTCATCCAGACTGAGCCAGACTAGTAAGCTATCCTTCCTACTAATATTATAAATGAGAATGTTTGTGAGGATGGATGTATGTGTATGTGTAGGTATGTATGTTTGTTACCCAAATACTACTGAACCAATTGAATTTAGCACAAATATAGAGGGTAACTTGGATTAACATATAGGATAGGTTGCATCCCGGAAATCCCACGGGAATGGAAATGCGGGGTTTTTCTTTGAAAACACGTGATAAGCCGCGGTCGGAATGCTAGTAATAACAATTATTAATCTACGTTACAGATAACTTTCCCATTAACACCCTGAGTTGAACTTCTCATAAATTTAAATAATTTTATAAACGAATTCCGTCAGACATTAAAATACCGTTCAAAGTTGTGATATTACTTAACAGTTGTTCAGTTTTGGACGAACTCTGAATATAAATAACTACAGAGATTAGACCTTTTATATTTTCCGCTCTGTTGTGAACTTTTGCTAACGATAAACCTTATCCGTAGAAAGATGACATTTTGTAAACAGCAATAAATATTTAGTGTAGTACACAATGTTTGTCTAAACGAGTACAATTTTTTTTTAATTCAGGTAGATATAACATTTTTAAATATAGTTTTATAGTATATCATCAATAATATTAATCCGATAAAAAATATATTTAAGATTGTTAAATTTTCATTATAATACAAACGGTGAAAAGACGGCATAAAAAAAAATACTCAATTTGCTAAATAAATTTGAACTTAAAATTACTTTCGTAAAATCAGGATTTTTTTAACATAGTCAAACAAAAATTTAATCAAAATTCGCTCTACAAATAACTTCTAAAATTTATTAAAAATGTTAAATTTACATCCACGGGGAATTTAAATTAAATACGCAAAAGATAAACATCGTCGAATTAACGTGGAACCAGGCACTTGTGTCATTAATTCTCTTATCCTGAACAAAATCAGGCAATGTCGTTATTTCGCCGCTTCTTAAGTGGTTACAATGTTCATACCAAATACATGTCTTATTTTCCCATTTACAAATAAAACCTTAGAAATCTTGTATCAAAAAGGATAAATGTTCACAAAATTAGTTTGAATTTCTTGAATGTTTCCAGTCCAAAACAAAATAAGGAAATACATTTTTATAATAACTGTCACTTTAAATACTTTTCCGATTTGAGGTAAATTAGAAAAGTCGTAGGAATTTCGTTATAAATAATTGAACATTATACTTTGTAATTGAGTTGAATATTATGATTGTGTTCAGGGCAAAGGGCTTTAAGTAAAAAAATATATAAAAGGACTTACACGTGCCGCCTTCAAAATATAACACCTCAATTTTTTTTGCTGACTCAGAGGAACAGTCTGTTTACATGACACGCTACTTTATCCTTTTTTTTAGTGTCACATAGTCTCTTTTACGGTTCTATGTCCATGTTTTACTTCACCGGTAAAAAAGAACCGAATTTTCTTCCAGAATATTTTATACAGATTAAGAATGAAAACACTGTCGCCCAATTTCCTTCCAGAATTTTTTTCAAAAACAATTTTGCTATCAAGTGTATTAAGGATAATTTACATCATCATCGTTATAAATGACCTTTTTTTACGCTCATGGTAGTCTCACAGAAAACATCGTTAAAACAATCCATCGTGAAGATAATGTACCAGCCCGTCTTAAACTCTCTTGATAGAAATTTAGTAGCCCTTCAGAACTCTGGAAAGCTCTTTCAGGCAAATTATGTATGTAGTAAGTAGATATACCTAGTACTTATGTTCTATTATATAAAAATAATTAGGAATTTGCATACTAATTCTATTTAATACTAGCTGTGCCCCGCGGTTTTACCCGCAGTGCTCCGCTCCTGTTGGTCTTAGCGTGATGATATATGCATTATAGCCTTCCTCGATAAATGGGCTATCTAACACCGAAAGAATTTTTCAAATCGGACCAGTAGTTTCTAAGATTAGCGCGTTGAAACAAACAAACAAACTCTTCAGCTTTGTAATATTAGTATTCAGCCTTTTTCACTTTTTCCGACCTCCTGCTGCTTTGACTTAGGTACCTTAAATGATTTGTGGCTAGTTTATTACCTGTATTTCTGTATTTACACGTACGTAATGAAGGCTCCGTAGGAATCAATTTCAAAGTGCCTAACATTAATTAATTTCATTATCTATTTCGTGTGATTAATCAACAAACTTTGATACCTACTTCCGCTGTTCAGAGTCCACAATTTCCGATACGCCCCAAAATTTTATCAGTAGGCCAATCAAAGTAATATATATCCTAACACATCAGTCATTAAGTCTATTTTCATTTAATGTAATCTTAATTGAATACTGATTAAATTGAACAAGTTTTTGGAATTTTACGAGGAGGAAATGACAAAATATACCAATTACAGCGGTATTAGGTAAAGTTTTAAAGTCATTTAATTGAATTCGGGGGGATTTTTTCGTTAAATCTCATTCCGTAAGGATGGGACCTCAATTACAAACGCCCCTTGTTCTGTGTCTTTGTGATACGTCTTTAAGATACGTCTACAATGGAGTTTTAGCTGCAATATCTTATGAGACTACTTTTAGGCTTTCTTTTGATATTGTGATTTGCAAAACGCAAAACTTTTCTGAATTAAAATTAATTTTGTGAACTGTTTTTACGTTTATCATAATCTTTTCGTATTTAGCACAAAAGCTTTTGTTTTATTATTTATTTAACAGAGTGCCATGTTTTGAAAAACTCTCAGTGAATAAATTACTTTGCAATTAAAAGTAAATTATTATGGACTACAACTGTCATGATTTAACTTTTGTCTATATACTTTTCCTATTTAGGTTCAGAGTATATTTTACAAAAAAATACTTTTGAAATGACTAAGCCATGAAACTGTTTATATTATTAAAACCAAAATCAGATGTTATTTAGTAAGCAAAAACACTATAAATCGAACAACAATCTATTTTCCCGAATTTAACATCAGGTACAATTACAATACCTCATCTATACTAATAATAATATAATAAAGAGGAAAGGTTTGTATGTATGTATGGTTTTCACGCATAAACTACTGGACCGATTTTGATGAAATTTAGCATAATCTGTAGACCCTGAGAAAGAACATAGGCTACCTTTTATCGCGAAATATGTACCACGGGCGAAGCCGGGGCGGACCGCTAGTCAATCTATAAAACCTTAACCTCAGTGAACGCAGTCTAACCTTTCAAACTATATCCATGAATCCCTAAGGACTTTATTGTCATTCGTCTTAATTTTTTGCGACGTCGCCTAATAGTGAATCTAGTTTTAGAATTTTACGAGAAATCCTTTTACGTGAAGTTTACGTTTTACTAATTCTGTCGGATTGCTGATACGTTCTTTTTGTTATGTGAGAGTAAATTATTATTTGCTTTTTATGTAGAGAACTTTACCTTATTTTTATAGAGATTGTATATGTTATTTTATATTATAAATGAGATAGTTCAAGATTAACTAATTATAATTTGATTATTGTTTCTGGTTTATAATAAACTGGCTTCCGCCCGCGTGGTGTTTTAATAAAAGGTAGCCTATGTTCTTTCTCAGGGTCTAAAGATTGTCTGTGCCAAATTTCATCAAAAGTTCAGAGGTTTAAGCGAGAAAGCGTTACAGACAGACAGAGTTACTTTCGCATTTATAATATTAGTAGGGATGTCCCCTGAGAATGAAATGCTTCTACATTATGAATTTAATAACTTCCAGTTAATTTACATATATTTGTATAACATGTAAATAAGAAAAATAATACTAAAATCGGTTCATTCGTTTGGAAGCAACTATTATACTTAAACACCTAAAATCTAATATTTAACTTTAAAATCGTTTAATCTCAAAAGTGTAGAATTACTCGTTCCATTTATTTAAACTCATATGAAATCTAACTTATACTGTATATAAGTTCTATTTAAATTGAAAACTAAATAAATCAAACAAAACTTAATAAGCCGGTTCCCTATACCAATAGCATCCGATTTAATTTCAAGTACCCTCAATTCCTTGTTTGTCTTGTGATGTGTTTGTGTGTTTCGGTTACTTAGTATAAAATATAGTATGATATGATTTTGACGTACGTGTATTTGTGTTTATTTGCGATTAGTATTTAGAAATTATTATTTACAAATAAAAGATTTTCTGAATTTTTAGATAGAACTATTTTTAACATAGAATTAGAATGAATCGCATGCATTTAGACTTTAGAGAGATTTTGTAATATTTCCTCTTCATTCATATTTTATTTAATATGGCACCATTTATCATTCCTAAGAAAAAAGGGTTCCTTTTTACACAGGTAGCGGCTAGCAAAACAACCTAACCTTAATTACTTGTTAAGAATTACATTGTGATTTATTAGTTGATACTATTCTTCTTTTTAACCGACTTAAAAAAGGAGGACATTCTCAATTCGACCGTATATATATTTTTCATTGTCTATTTTTGTATCACACTATTTCCTTGAATAAAATCACAGAATAAAAAAATGTTGTGTGGTTTTATGAAACCACGGTAAAAGTGAAACTGTTCGAACGGTTCCGAACACTGCTTTGTGTAGCGCATGTCGCGTGACGGTCGGCTGCCGAGTAGGTATACCTACTCGGCAGCCGCGATACACGCGACATGCGCTACACAGACCAAAAAGTTTGAGACGATGTAATAAAAGTTTCACTTTAATACTGTATTGTTTTTATTTTTATTAATCTTTATTAACTGCTTTAACATTTTTGCATGATGTGTTTGCCTGTAAGTGTTTGTTACATTTATCATGTTTATTTTTGTGTTTTAAAATTTTTGTATTGAGTAAAATGTAAACAAACGTTGGTAAACCAATAAATAAATAAAATAAATAAAATAAAATAATTTGTTCATTATATTCAAACACTAGGGTTTGTCCAATAAACAAGATTATCTATTTTCAAACTGACCTTCAGTTTCACAAACACTTTTATAATATAATACTACTAGCTGCTCCGCGCGGCCCGTGGCTCCACTTCTGTTGGTCGTAGCGTGATGATAATAGCCTTTAACCTTACTCGATAAATCGGCTATCTAACACTGAAATAATTTTTCAAATCGGACCAGTAGTTCCCGAGATTAGCGCGTTCAAACAAACAAACTCTTCAGCTTTATAATATTAAGTAAAGATTAACATATCATTGTTATTCATATTAAATCCGACATTTCATAATATCAAACTAAATTCCAACCGAAAGATCGTAATGGGCTCTAACAAGACATTAATCACTCAATTCATGTGAGCATTATCCGTAACGCACCCAGTATAAAGCCTAAAATGTGTGAACCATTAATTTCGGCCGATAAAACTCGTTGTGATTGTCAGAATATGGAATATCATTGGATATGGACCTTTAGGGAGTTCCGTTGTTAAAATTTTGGGATAGGTTTCGACCTTTTCCTATTTCGAAAGCTGTAACAATGTATCTAAATGTAATTTTATACTTTCATGCAAATCATATTTTTTAATATTATGTTGTACCTAATAGCTAGGTACAGGAAGTATTTAGTATTCTATGCTAATAAATACTTAAACACATTTTTTATAATTGAAAATAAATGTATACAGGAAGATTAGCAATCTAAAAAACACGATAAATAATCGCAGGCAATTCATGCAGCAAAAAAGAAACATAAACTGAAGGTACACGTAAATGGCAAAAAAGTAAAAGGAAATGTGTTCTCTGAACAGGTATTGGTTCAGCATAAATGTCTAAATCGCGAGACATAGCTGGTATTCTGCCAATACCACTTGAGGGCAGAGAATACACCGAAAAGTAAATGAAAAGAGAGCACTCAAAAATAAAGAATACAAATGTATACGCTGTAAAAATTACACTTCCAAATACAGCTAGTTGTATATTATAAAATAGTTAGAATACCTACCCATACACAGTCAAACACGAAATAAAAACATGATAATATTATATTCAATTTACACAATTTGAACTCTATCAAGATTTTCTTACTGACACCAATAGAATTTTTTTATAGGCATACTTACATAATAGAATAAAATATAATTCACAGTAACGATCAAAACTTTTTAAAAGTATATTTATTTTTCAAATAAAGTCTTGTTGAATTAGTAAATCTAAAACTAAACTTCCCGGATTTTCTTCAACTAAATCGAAATATGTATTACCTCCTAATAGTTCATATCAGTTGAACTGGTTGTAACGAAATCATTCGATCTTCATGCCGTCTGGCGTAGTTGAAAATTTAATTCTGAATTTGTTAAATTTTCCTTTGCCAAGGGGATGCTTGCTCGTTTAAACATCTGCTGTTTGCTACACGATTTCTATAATCCCTTACTTAAATTAATTTCAACATCAATAACATAAATATTTGATATATTTAAAAATTCATAAATTGCTACTTCTGTTTAAAAATAATGAGGTAGTTATTTAGGAGACAGTTGTTTATTTACATTTATAAGAACTTCTCGTATTTTAACTAATTACTAAAGGAGTTGTAATAAAGGATAAAGTCTCTTGATGTAGAGTCATTTAAATTTATGTATTATGTTACTGTAAAAAACAGCTTTTGGTTAGAACGCATTTTGCCTAGTTAGAATAAAACCTCAGTCTGGTCTGTTTTAACTAGCTCGCAAGTGAAAAAGCAACAATATTCCATTTTGATTTTTAGTTATTCTAAAGAATTAAGTCTCACTGTGCCTTTTAAAGTCTGCTTTCCAAATCGGTTTCCAATTGTAAAGCTATGACGGTTCAAAATTGCTTCTAGAAGAAGTCTAATAGGAAGAAAGTGATAGGAAGGATGGAATTATTAGGAAGGAATTAAGAAGATATTTTTTAAATGCATTTGAGAGTGAGTTGATGTGTTGATGATCTGTGGCCGTTGAAATGTAACATTGTAAATTAAATTGTAGTGTTTTATAAGTAAAATGGAAGTACATTTGTAAAATGGAGCTACATCTGCCAACAAACTGTTTTACAGTTTGGCAGAGTATTGTGATAATATGTATATGTGTCTTTGGTTCTGAAATAAAAATAAAAAAAAAAAAAAAAAAATAAATTGAATAAATAAATGTATGAGCTACAACTAATTCTTACGAAAATCATTATAACTATAACATAATAGTAAAATGTTTTATATAGGTCACTCTCAGAGTAACTATTTCCCGTCTTCAACAAAATTCTCTGAATGCCACCCTTTTCATGTCATCCGTCCATGGTTGACATAGGTCATCATTAACTACATATGACATGACATGGTGTCACCTTACTAACTTCTATTCATAAAAACTTCACAAAACACTATTAGGTATTAATAATTTGTCCTTTAGGTCACGACTATTTCCTTACTAGCGGTGCCCCGTGGTTTTATCCGCATTGCTCCTATCCTATTGGTCTTAGCTTGATAATAATAATATATTATCCTATATAGCCTATATAGCATATATTAATAATATTTATGCAAAATTTGAAGTAAATCCATACCATAATATTTGAATTAAGCATGGAAAAAATTAGCAGAAATTTTAAAAACTATTTTTGGCTTTAATACTGTTTGTAGTTCATGCCTAAGTATTCTTTTGCCATTTTATTATATGTATAGATATTTCATAAAAGCGTTAAAGTGCAAATTGCACGATGAACTAAGCCTCTCGTATAATATAGTGTGCAAATTTAATCAAGTTCAGAGGTTCACGTAAATATCGTATTAATTAAAAAGCGCACCACGAGCAAGTTTCAAAATTAAATTGTCGCTCGGACGTAATTTTCGGTTCGGAATTATATTAATGATCCATTGAAATGTTACATTTTTTAGCCCTAACCTTGCATTTTTTAGAGGACGCAATTTTGTTTTTTTGATGTGTAGGGGGGGTCAGTGTGAAGCTAAAACCAAGTTTGTGGGGTCGCCACCCTTGTCCCACGGCCGCCATCTTGAAAATAGCGGTTGAAATGGTTTTTACGATATATCTCTTAAACTATTTAACTGATAAAAAAATATCGTTAACATTATTTGTTGCAAATTAAATTCTCTACAACTTTGGTGTAGTAACTTTTAGTCGTAGAACTATAAATAAAAAAGTTATAAGCGAAAATGTTCAGAAATTAGAGCCATTTATATTTTTCAATAAAACTTTTTTTTATCATTTTACGAAGAAATGATATCAGACCATTTTTGTAGATTGTTTTTCGAGGAACAACTTTTATGTACAACATTTTTTCATAACGTCAATAACTAAGGTTTTACAGCGCTCTGAAGTGAGTACTATTTTTCAGTACTCTTAACTATACATATATTGGCTATTGGCTCTTTTCTCATACTCCAGAACAATAGAAGCACACTGCAGAACATTTCAGACCTGCTTTTCGACGTAAAAAAAAGTCGCGCTTCCAGACTCTACCTCCTGGTTGGTGGGGAAAAGATTCAATAATTAATTATTAGTGATATTGCAAAATTAATTATTAAAAATATTATAATAACAAAAAAAAAACCATTACTGATGACAAATTATTATTAGTACACACATAATATAAGTATACTGTATAGTTCAGAGTACTGAAAATTAGTTCTCACTTCGGAGCGCTGTAAAACCTTAGCTATTTAATTAATGAAAAAATTTTGTATATAAAAGTTGTTCCTCGAAAAACAATCTACAAAAATGGTCAAATATCATTTCTACGTAAAATAATAAAAAAAAGTTTTATTGAGAAATATAAATATATCTCTAATTTCTGAACATTTTCGCTTATAACTTTTTTATTTATAGTTCTACGAAAAAAAGTTGCAGGATCAAAGTTGTAGAGTATTTAATTTGCAACAAATAATGTAAACAATTTTTTTATCAAATAAATAGTTTAAGAGATATATCGTAAAAACCATATCAACCGCTATTTTCAAGATGGCGGCCGTGGGACAAGGGTGGCGACCCCACAAACTTGGTGATAGCTTCACACTGACCACCCCTACACATCAAAAAAATAAAATTGCGTCCTCTAAAAAATGCAACCCCAAATGTAACTTTTCAATGGACCATAACTAGCCAAGAGATACATGAGAGTGAACAAAATTTCATTTAGTAAGTACTCTAAGGCTTGGTTGCACCATATTTTAGGTATAGTTACGATTAATGTCCAATCTTTACTAATATTATAAAGCTGAAGAGATTGTTTGTTTGTTTGAACGCGTTAATCTCAGGAACGGGATAGAAACGGATAGCCCATTTTGTGCAAGGAGCGGAGCACTGCGGGTAAAACCGCGCAGCACAGCTAGTTTAACAACTGTAACGGTGACTTTTTACAGTGCTAAAGTATTATAGCATACATAGCTAAAGTTATCAAAGTCTTTAGTCAAATAACATCTCATTTTGTATTAACGCTTCTGTCAGTTTTTTACTTTAGCAATAGTTTTAACACGTGGTTTTAGTTAGTGTTAAAATTATGACGTCATATATAAAATTGTCAAACGGCGCAATTCATATTTTCCCTAACCGATACTTTAAAATGCATGCTAAACTAACATGGTGCAAACCAGCCTAATGTAATAGAATTGCTAATATTGGTTGCGGTTTATATTGGTCAATTTGGTTCACCGCAGATGATAATTTTTAATGTGACTTAATACGATTATAATTTACAGTTTTCAATGTTTATTTAATTTTATTGTAAGTGAAAAGTGGTTACTAAAAAAATGTTCATAAGACAGTAAGAAGAATTAAATTATAGTAGATAATAATGATAATAACATTATTTCACGAAGGTACAATAAATAAGCATGCTAGATAGATGATTTAATTGATTTAAAATGTGTTTTAAGTTTTGTATTTTAATGTCATTTTCGAACACTTTCAAGAGAACAAAAATGTTTTACCACTAAACTTATTTTCGTAAAATTTATCAATATCTAAAAAAATATTATAAATGCACTACTTTTTACTTTGACCGCCTCCTTGGTACAGTGGTTGACGCATGAGCGTAGCGTAGCGCAGCGAGGGGTTCTGGGTTCGATTCCCGGTGGAGACAAAGAAAAAAAATGTCTCGGTCTGGTAGGACACAGAAGGCTGATCACCTACTTGTCCCTAAAGAAAATCGATCAGTGATACAGATGTATAATGCATCTGCCCCTTACCCCACTTGGGGACATGGGACTTCACTTCTTACTACTACATATTTACTTCATCTAGACTCTAGAGCACCACATCATTTAGCCTTTATTGATTTTGCCAAATCTCACACACGGTTGGTAAAATACTTAGCTGTTCTTGATTGGGTCAATTTTGTCAATGGAATCGGTCATAACACATTTTATGGAGCTATAACTCACAGGTACAGATCGTTTGGGAAAACTTAGGTATTTTGGAGTATGTTTTTGTGAACGTGTCATGCCTTATTGAATGCTAGGAAGTAGTAAGTAATATAATAAAATTATTGTTAATGTAATAATTGGTAAAAATTATAATTAGTAAGGGCTGATTTTTCAATTAAAACTTTCCGTACAATATAGTATTACTCTGTGGTATTACTTAACAATATAAAAATGTCACCTTAAACTGCCAAAATAAGAAATTCAAAGAATAATTTTTAACTGACGATTGAAAAATTGGCCCTAAAAATTGCTTCTGTTTAATATTTCTTGATAAATTAAGGATAATCCCATAGTTCTAAGATATCAAAATAATTAAGCCGATAGATTATACTTGTTTTTATATAATACTAGGTTTCCGCCCGCGGCTTCGCCCGCGCAGTCATAGAAAAACCCGCATAGTTCCCTTTCCCGTGGGATTTCCGGGATTGCGTAATTTTCACGGGATAAAAAGTAGCCTATATCCTTTCTCGGGTATCAAAATATCTCCATACCAAATTTCATGAAAATTGGTTTAGTCGTTTAGGCGTGATTGAGTAGCAGACAGACAGACAAAGTTACTTTCGCATTTATAATATTAAGTATGGATTTTATTATTAATTTTCATTTTCAGCCACGTTTTACTTTATGCGAGCTTCTTAATTATAATATAATGCAAAAACATTAGATTTTACTTACTATTTAAAATTCAGATTCTAATAAAACATGCTTATAAAAGCAATATTTATACCAACTTTAAGCTCAAAGAAGTTTATACTTTAACATAGCAAGGTATTCATCTAAAATAAAATTTCTCTTAATATTAAATACGGACTTGAGATTTATTTAATCTTTTATGACTAATTTAAGATCAATGCCATTTAGTTTTATTTCTTACAAAACATACACTTTCTGATTTCTTAAATAAAACTTTTAACTTTTATTTCTTTTTAGATGATATTAAGAATATAATTTTATTTTTAGTTGAGCGAAAAATTTATCGATAAAGTGTGTTTATAATTTGCTTAGTAACAAGTTCTAATTTCTAGACATTATAAAGCTGACAAGTGTTTTTATGGTTAACAAGTGGTCCGCCCCGGCTTCGCCCGTGGTACAAATTTCGCAATAAAAGGTAGCCTATGTCTTTTCTCGGGTATCAAAATATCTCCATACTAAATTTCACGCAAATTGGTTCAGTAGTTTAGGCGTGATTAAGTAACAGATAGACAGACAGAGTTACTTTCGCATTTATAATATTAGTATGGATGTTGAAAGTCTCAAGGCATGAATATATGGGTAAAACATCTGGTCACAGCTTCTTATAAGGAGTTAAAAAATTGGTTGTCTGTAAATTCGGTTACTGACGATAGTTGAACGTGAGAACGTCCGATTGTGCTTCTTTGTCGCTCGTTCCGCGCTCTCGCTCGCACTTCAAGCCTATGGAACGCCTCAGAGCGAAGTAACGCCGCATGAGTCATGTTTTTTCGTGCGTGCAGCCGGCTCTTTCGAATTATAAGACGTTGTCACGTCAAAAAAGTAAAAACGTAATCAAAATGACGTCATATTTTTCTATGCGAGAATAATATCTGACTTCACCTCTATTGTGGTCGTATTTAAAGTTAAATGCATTTTTATAATAAAAAAACGTTTTCAAAACAAAAGCGTGCTTAATACAATCGCGATGGAGATATTATAGTCTAGTAGAGTTGCTTTTAATCTTTTGTGTAGAAAAATATCGAAGCATTAGATTTTTGTTATTTTTATTTTACCCTATATCGGTGAGGTGAGTCTTTGTATTATCATTTTTTTTAAAGCATTCAGAACGATTGGATTGAATGGTCTATGTCAATAGATACTAGGGATATTTTATATATAATCAAATAGTATTTTTGTGTTTTTAACGCGAGTATTATCATTTAGAAATTAAAGAGTTTTTAACGGATTCCAAACGTGATTTTTTCATTATTGTTAAGCTGACGTTTCGAACATTTACAGCTTTGTGTATACGGATGCTTTGCCACAAGAGATGTGTGAGGATGCGTACCGAGGTATGTGTTTGTAAAGAACCAATAGTATTGCTTCAAAATCTAAAGGAAGCGATATAACATATAGGTAGGTATACACTATACATATAAAAGAAACACTAAGTTTTATCCATTTTCTTACATCTTCAATCTATATTTTTTTCCTCTTTCACTATTACTCGCTATATCGCTCTTGGCTTATACGATAAAAAGCAACATAAGGTACACTAAATTTAACCAGTTCATAACATATACCTCAACTATCCCATCCCTCGTAAAGATAAACAAATCCTTACGGCCACAAGTTTTTACGGAGCGGAATATCTTTAACAGTCTTTTGAAACGAGCAAATAAATTCACATTATTGATAAAAGTACTTGATAACAAATTGCCTTGAAGCCGTTTATAGCCACTCATCTTTTTACGTATCTCAAGTCACGAAATTGAACAGTTTTATTGCCAAAATAAACAAGGACAGGCATTTATTCACGGGTCGTTTTTATGTGAAAATTAAATTCTTTATGAATGTTGATACACGTCTTTTCAAAGTACAAAGATCAGAGGGCTTATTGAATGGTTTTTGTAGATTCAAGGACAAATAACATAATGCCAGTATTTGGAACTGGATTCATTATAAGTAGGGTCTTTTGATTCATTTGTATATACGTATTATTAATAATAAGTATCCTATCCTTTTAGTTAACGTTTTATATTTAAACTAGCGACCCGCCCCGGCTTCGCACGGGTGCAATGCTGATACTAATTAATACACTACAGAAAAACTGTGAACGTTTTATATAAAAATATAGCGGCCCGCTCCGGCTTCGCACGGGTATAAAATAAATAGGTTATATAAAAAAATAGATAGCCGCCGCAAACGCTACGTCCCGCAATTTTTAAATCTGTAATATCTTCGAAAATATTCACTTAAATCATACGGTGTAAAGGGCCATATAGATCTATATTAAATGAAAAATGTATTGAAGGTATTTAATTGGTTAAGGATTAATGCTGTATTGGTTAAAATCGCATCGAAAATTAGCCATTATTTGTCGTTGACAAAAAAAAAATATTGTGGGTTATCCATAAGAGATAGACATATACTATCGCGGACTTTTCTGTAGACCTTTTCAATGTGTATAATACTTAGTACATTATTTTGATAAAACTCGTAGGGAATGAGTACGTTTCTCCGCCTGCGTTTGCAATGTAAGCGGAAAAAATGTAATTTTTTACGACATCACATTAGAAACCTCAAAAATAACAGTACTTCTCCACTATATAATGGATGTTATTATACAAATAAACCTTCCTCTTGAATTACTCTATCTATTAAAAAAAACCGCATCAAAATCCGTTGCGTAGTTTCAAAGATTTAAGCGGACATAGGGACAGGGAAAGCGACTTTGTTTTATACTATGTAGTGAAGCCTTGACGAATAGTTATAAAAGTATAATAATATGTTCAATGTTCATCCTTGAAAAAAACTACATTACGTGGTACCTTGTATTATGTCCCTATTTCTTTCTACTTCTTTTGAGCTATTTGCTAATGAAATACAAAAAACCAAACAACCAGTCTTACAAGTTTCTGAAACTACTACTAACTATTGAAAGAAAGAAAGAAAGGAATCAAATTAATTAATCATTATTGTAATAGTTTTAACAAATGTTTGATTTCACTAATGGGTATTTAAATCGACAAAACACTAAAACATAACATGTTAAATTCTGAACCATTCAATACAATTGGCAAGCGATAATACAGTGCAGTTAATGTTCAGTCCATTGAATACAGAATCATAGAAAGCAGACCGCAAATGCTCTAATATGCTCCAAATTAACAAACATTTAGCAATTTAGGTTTTATGTGTGATGGCTTTGCCAAATAGATCGCGTAAAGAGCGAGAATCAAAGCGATAACCACGCTGCGCTATGACTATTGTCTTATGCACTAATGGGCAGCTTTGGGCGAGTAGAGACAATCACAATAGTGTAGAGGGCTTAAAATATGTCTATGATCGGCCGTTGTAGGTGTTTATTCATAATGGCGGCAAACATCGACGATCATATTTTGTTGAGCCAACGCCTGAATGAAGAGGTTCCATAATACCGGCAAACAATCGGCATCGCTCCGACGTGCGCTACGTAACGCTTTTTTCTGACAAATATAATACTGCAATTGCTACGCTGGTTTACAGTCAGCCTACGCTACGCTACGCAATTGCTACGCTGATTTTCAGTTAGCCTACACTACGCTACGTAACTTCAACGGCAAAAATATGTTCACAAATACACAAAAATAATAATTAAATACGAATTAAATATTGTGGTTGCTTTCCTTGAATGCTTGTTTACGTAATAATTAATTTTTAATGTATTAAGATATTCAATAAAGAAGAGCCATTAAATACATAATTCAGTGGAGATAATAATTATCTTTATAACATTGGTATATTCTCGGAAATATTGTTCTCATAAAATCAATTACAAACAAAGATTTCTAATTAATCGTTTTAATAGAAGCAATTAAAGATCTAATAAGGTTCCAGTAATTACGAGAAGCTTTGCGAGATAATGAGCGATGAGATTATAAAGAAAATCGAATTATCCATCGCTTATTATTAATGAAAAGACATTGATTATAATTTTCGGATATTATGTAATTAATAAAGTAGGCTTTTTGAACAATTTGTTTTTGGAGGAAGTTAGCCTGCATGTAAATTATTTAACTATGCAGGAAAAACTGTATTACATGGGTATAATAATATTTACTAACATGTTACCTGTGCCATTATTAGCTGTGCCGCACGTCTTCACCCGTGGTCGAATTTAAAAACAAGAATTTCTATAGCTTATATTATGTTATTCTGGGAAGCTATATCACTACTAAAATTCATCAAAATCCGTTCAATAGCTTTCGCGTGAACGCACAATAAACATTCATTCATAAATTATATACTTATATAATTATGGATATATAAAAGGACTTATATTTTTTAACGCAACGAAAGCGCAGGCACTTAGGTTACTCAAAAAGTAGTTTTTGAACCACCACCCGAACCCAAACTTCCTTCCTTATCTATTGAAGATGCAAATAACACAAAGCAGTCAATTCAAATTATTTGGAGTATTATCAAATGCACGTGCATAATAATCCACTCTCCAAGCCAAAATTAACCAATACACGTGTTCACGTGACTGCAATTCCCAGGATTCCCAACTCAAAAGTTAAATCTTGTAGTAAAGTTCTAAATGACAAACTTGCAAAACACTATCAAAATAAACTTTGGCGTGCCGTTAATTAGGAAAATATGTAGATGTGCATTGTGCATGTTCCTGCTGAGTTCTGTGAATTCAGCGGATTTTCTATTAAGCTTTGACAAAGGTTGCAGTGGTTTGTGACTTTGTCAAACGATTTAGCAAGCTCTGACAAAGGTTTTTAGATGACTTCTGCTGCTGAGGTTCAATTCCTTAGTGGTAGAATATTTTGTTATGCATATAACACTATATGAACAATATATTTTATTTTATCAGTTAAAATTGAACCTAACACTGATCCTCATTTATTGAGGCTGTATAATTTCTTTTTTTATAATTAACTAGCTTTCCGCCCGCGGCTTCGCCCGCTTTGTCTAAACCTAATAAATTATATACTAAAACCTTCCTCTTGAATCACTCTATCTATTACAAAAAACCGCATCAAAATCCAATAAACATTTCAAGTACAATATCCTCATATCTACCAGGGTCAGCAAATCGAGAATTTTCGCAAAGAAATTAAATCTTGCTTGCATTATCATAGCTAAAAATATAATTAAAAAAACTTTACCACCATCAAATCGTCAGAACTTAACCGGGATCACATGACAGGCTTTCAAATAAAAAAGAAATCGTCAAAATTGGCTCACTTAGTCGAAAGTTCTAAAGTAACAAACAAAAATTGAAAACTTCCTCCTTTTCCTTTTCGTTGAAAAGTCTTCAGAGGAATATATAATGATAAAGTAACTTCACTATAAATCTGTTTGTCTTCGCAAATACACTTTCCATGTGTAATATTTCAGTTGCAATGGAGCGTTTGGAATGATGCCCAGGTAATATTTTTTGCCTCCTATTTTATACACTATGAAAAGTTGCCAGAAAAAGTTGCTTATCCTATTAATATTATAAATGTGAAAGTTTGTATGGATGTTTGTTACTCTTTCACGTAAAAACTACTGAACCGATTACAATGAAATTTAGCACACATATAGAGGGTAACTTGGATTAACACATAAGATAGGTTTTATCCCAGAAATCCCACGGGAACGGGAACTATGCGGGTTTATCTTTGAAAATGCGGGCGAAGCCGCAGGCGGAAAGCTAGTAAGTAAAATTTTTATATTATTAATTGTGCCATTATTCCTTATTTTTTTTTTGATTGATTAAATCACAGGAACGACTAGCCCAATTTGAAAAATTCTTTCAGTGTTAGATAGTTCCTTTATTCAGAAATTTAATTGGCTATATATCAATATGCTTAATATGAATGACCAATAGGAGCGGAACAATGTAAAACCGCGTTGCAAGGCTAGTGTATCATAAGCAAATTCCACGTTATATTGCAAGTTGTAATATAGTAAACTAAGACTATATTTATAACGCTTTAAAATTAATAAACGAAGAGCTTTTAAGAATTTTAATATCACGATGATAAAGAAAAGAATTTTTAACTTTGTCATGTTGATGAAATAGGCTTTCGTTCTTGTCTTTATATTGAAATACTTGAAAAACAGAGTAGGTTAGAAAAATTACGTTATTTTGGGAATCTCTCTTTAAAAAATGTACTAAAGTAAACTATACTATATGTACGCGTGCACTAAATATAGTCTTAATATAGTTCTTTGATTAATAATAATAATAAAAACAATTTATTGTACACACAGATGAAGTTGACAGAAATACAATAAAAATCAGCACAAGAGGTTAAGGTACAGTAGGCGGTCTTATCGCTCAAGAGCGATTTCTTCCAGACAACCAAAAAGCAGAGGAGAGCTGAAAAGTAGGAGAGTAGGAGTTGATTGTGTCTATTAATTCTATTCTATTGAAATAATCTATGAGGGTATTTACTATTTAAATAAGTGTATTCGATATTTTCTACACAATATTGTAATTATAATGTAAATTAGATATATTGAATTGCCTTCATAGTCAAAATATTATAGAGACAGTAAAAAAAAAAACATTAACATTGTATAAAACAATGAAGATGAATTAATTATATTATCCAATGGTTCAAAACTGTAAAAGGAAAACTAAAAACACTATTTATAGTTTTCCTGATTTTATCCAAAACGCCCGGTTAATGTAGAGCACTCCTGCCTTCACCCTGTAGGTACTAATATATAATATTATTTACATGTTTCTTTCAATTAGTTTTCCCAATTCAATCACTTGATATTAAATAAATAATTCCTTAGAAACAACTTATTATTATAACGCAAATTTGAACTATCAATCGTAACTCATACCAAAATATAATATATTTTATTATTTAGATTCTTAGAACTACTAAAACATAATTTATTAGTTAGTTTATTGAATCAAACCAGTACCTATATTTACTTGAACACCACGCTTTGATAAAAGACCTAACCACCATGTACAACCTACCAATCAAAACCTATTTATTTTAAACATTCAGTAGAAAGTGTAGACTCTTAAAAAGTTCTAGAAAATTACACGATTATTTGTTAAGTACTTCTAGAGGTCAAGGATAAAAATGCTGCATGCAAAAATAATAGTACATTTTATAAGATGCAATTATACTAAAAATGTTGTGTGGTTTTATGAAACCACGGTAAAAGTGAAACTGTTCGAACGGTTCCGAACACTGCTTTGTGTAGCGCATGTCGCGTGACGGTCGGCTGCCGAGTAGGTATACCTACTCGGCAGCCGCGATGCACGCGACATGCGCTACATAGACCAAAAAGTTTGAGACGATGTAATAAAAGTTTCACTTTAATTAGAGAGCTAATAGTTACGGTTTATAGTGAAGTGTCGAAAATAATGCAACTTTTTTACTAGAGATAGATAGAATTTGTGGTATTCAGGAGAACGTAAACGTAATTTAATTTAAGCTTACGGTTTAGGATCATAATTACAATTAAATTAAAAAGAGCTACTCATAATACAAAATAAAATGGACTCCTAAACATAGAAACTCATCAGATTTGCAATTGTAGGTTAAAGAATTCTTTTAAAATCAATTAATAACATACAAATAATAGTATAAAAATAAATAACAAAATTCTTTATTTTTGCCTTCACAAGTTTAAGGACTAAGTAGTAAATGAACTTAGAAAATATCAGTCCTTTAGAAATTTATTTGCCAATAGGCCACAATACTTCCCATAATACGATCAAAAGCCCCTTTAATAAACCTCAAACGGTTCAACATAAGTTTTTATATGCTGATTTCGCAAAATTTCGCCGAAATATTTCCCGCAAGCAAATATATTGACTGCTAACAAGACAAATCGACTCAGAAGCGAATATTCCTCAGTGACATACGAGGCGTATCTGCTTACGGCCATTTTTAGGGTTCCGTAGCCAAAATGGCAAAAACGGAACCCTTATAGTTTCGTCATGTCCGTCTGTCCGTCTGTCCGTCTGTCCGTCTGTCACAGCCGATTTACTCGGAAACTATAAGTACTACAGTGATGAAATTTGATGGGAATATGTGTTGTATGAACCGCTACAAAAATATGACACTAAATAGTAAAAAAAAGAATTGGGGGTGGGGCCCCCCATACATGTAACTGAGGGATGAAATTTTTTTTTTCGATGTACATACCCGTGTGGGGTATCAATGGAAAGGTCTTTTAAAATGATATAAAGTTTTCTAAAAAACATTTTTCTTAAAGTGAACGGTTTTTGAGATATCAGCTCTCAAAGTCGTAAAAAGTATGTCCCCCCCCCTCTATTTTTATAACTACGGGGTATAAAATTCTAAAAAAAATAGAGGTGATGCATGCTAATTAACTCTTTCAACGATTTTTGGTTTGATCAAAGTATCTCTTATAGTTTTTGAGATAGGTTGATTTAACTGTAATTTATTATATTTGCTGCTACGGAACCCTTTGTGCGCGAGCCCGACTCGCACTTGGCCGGTTTTATTCTTTTTCGAGCAATTTAGTTTAGTCGTTGGTGACTTACGAATCAATCACGATACAAAGGCGGCAAAAAATGTACAAGGACAGTTTATTTTTTATCTTGCATAAAAAATACATAAAATATAGATTTTCACGTACATAGTTAACTCTTTTTCGTTGTAAGGGTGCTTTTTTTCGCCAATAATGTGCGAGCATGTGTAGCGAGGAATGTGTTATGTGTAATTAATAACCAATAGCATCGCTTCAATTGCTAAACGCTTCAAACTTCAAACTAAATGAAGAAACGTGATTAAAAGCGCGTTAAAAATCTAGTAACACCACTAATTCTAACCTAATATGTATTACTCTTTGTGTTTACTTGTTTATTGTATTAACCACGAATCTATGCGACTAAACGACATTTGTTTAAACGGTCGTTTATATAAAACCTACACCATTTAGATTCTATTATGTATTCTGTGCCTACACATACTTACTCTCGTTTGATTTGAGGGTTAAAATTATAAATCAACCTTTGTATGGAATAATGAATCAATTTATAGAAATTGTGTTTCTAGCAGATAAGGGAATAGGGTAAGATGGGCTTCAGGATACGAAAAGGCAAAAGGCAGGGTTCAAAGGCATAATTATTGTCATGCGTCCAAATATGGGAATACATGTATCTTAAATTTTGTGATAACCAGTTTTTTTAATGGTAGTTTTATACAAAAAACTTTAAGTGTTTTATAGTAAAGGCAATATCAAGGGCTTCTAGCAATTGAGCTATTTGAATGATAAATGAATGAATGAATGAATGAATGAATGAATGAAAAATTCTTTTTTGTACACCATATAGGACAATTTAAAACACATAATAACTTATTTAACAATGTGAAATGTATTTGGTAAACGTTAAAAGGAAATTATTACACTAAATATTTTAACTTTCCGCCCGCTGCTTCTCCCGCTTTGTCTAAAACATAATAATTATATACTAAAACCTTCCTCTTGAATTACTCTATCTATTAAAAAATCCGCATCAAAATCCGTTGCGTAGTTTTAAAGATTTAAGCATACATAGGGACATGGGGACAGAGAAAGCGACTTTGTTTTATACTATGTAGTGATGGAGTAGAAATTAATTGATTATACGTTTCTTAACCTACTGATATGATTTACCAATACTTTTTACCTAATCAAATCTGGTTTATAAATGAGTAACAGTGTAAAAGTAAATCAAATTATATATCGATGGTACAGATATTGTGGAGAAGGAAGATAGAATTCCTCGATCGAAAAATGGAGGATCCTCGACCAGTCTACTCGACTGGCCGGTAAGGTCACGATGGATTATGTGGGAAAGTTGTATACCTATAATATGTTTTCTTACAAAAACTCAAAGCGCAACAGCTACTATTGAAATAAATTTGATAAAGACCAAGTAATAAACAAAAGGGACACGTTTCAAGGGCACAGAGTCAAAGTGTCACTTCAAATGTCAAAATTTATCTTACAAAGCCACCCCGCGAATCACTTATATTTTCTCCTAAGTAGCTTGTCATTATTCAAAATGAGCCTGCGTTATGAAAATGTGCCTATTTATTTCTTGGACATGTACACAATATTAATTCAAACATACTTAAAAGAGATTTAATTTTTATTTTTATAACGTTCTATTATATATTCTATATATTTACGAGGTCTAGAAAATACAATAGACCATGAATCATATTATTTCACTGCGGTAATGCGAAAGACGCGAGTTCGAATCCCGTCTCATTATTTTATTATTCATTTTTTTAACCTTTTATATTTAATATATAGGACATAACTTTAATTTTATTAAATACTAGTGGTCCGCCCCGGCTTCGCCCGTGGTACATATTTCGCAATAAAAAGTAGCCTATGTCCTTTCTCGGGTATCAAAATATCTCCATACCAAATTTCAAAGTTTAGGCGTGATTGAGTAACAGACAGACAGACAGAGTTACTTTCGCATTTATAATATTAGTATGGATTATAAAAACGGTAATCGACAGGACTGACTGAGCCCAAACTACTAGACCGATCGGGCTGAAATTTGGCATGGCAGATAGCCACTATAATGTAGGCATCCACTAAGAAAGTATTTTGATAAATTAAAGTCAATGATGATGATGGTAATGTATGATGTAGAGTAGAAAATAGGGTAATGAAATTTTGTACCAAAAAATGTCTTATCCACACTCAAGCGAAACCGCGGCAACAGCTAGTTAATAATTATACCATATTTAAAGCTACAAAAAGTGCTTAACAATATAATATTATCACGTGTTAACATTTTCTGCGTTTTCCGTGCCCATATATCAACCTGCTGTCCACATGGTGAAAAAATCGTCGACTATTCGTGGACAAGTGAATTATTGTTGCCTGACTTTGCATTCCTGCCTTGTTAAGCTCTGAATCGGTATTGAAGAATCGGTGTTTTAAGCGGTTTTTGTAAATGTTAGTTCTTTGGTGGTTTTATATTGAAATTATAGCCGGGATGAAAAAATGTATGCTTTTTTTTCGTCATTATTATCGCTTATGAATATTGTGAGTGATAAGTATTCTTGAAGAATCAAGAATAGGTACCTAATAATTGAATGTTTGAAAGTTGATGTAATTTCACTTATTTCGATGACATTTTAATTATTTTGAAATAAAAAATTGCGTATGGCACCTATTTAACAACGAAAAAAACGTCTTGCAATAAAAAATTTATGTCTGATGGATCTATCTAAAGGCAAAAGATTAAAAATTACGCGTTAAAGTTAAGTATATTTTCCTGTGCGCACTAATAAACGCAACCACTACCGCCAGCCAGACAGCCCGGACTCTAACCGAAATAGCAAGAGAAACAGTATATCAAAAACCCAACTATACTAAAATGACTTTTTTTAAAACGTTAATAGCTCCCGTACCATAAGAAGCTAAAACACGTGATTAAAACTATATCTGTATATTTGTTTTCTGGTATAGGAATTAACATATTTATTTTATTAAATAAAACCTCTTGTATAAGTTCAAAGTTCAGGCATAATTTTCTTTAAAGTTTTATCTCGCCTCTTATGCCCATGATAAGAGCGCACACACTTGATTGATACGCTTGTATCATTCGTATACGCAATGTATAAGCTGCTTTACATTAATGTTATTGTGTTTTATCATCGTTTTAATATCCTCTTTATTGTTTCACTTGAAGCAGATATCGTGTAATTTCGTGTTTCTTTGTTGAAATGAAATAAACTTTTATTTTACGATGTATTCCGAGAATGCATGACTTACATTAGATAAGATTGCTTGTTGGGTATATGGTTGTTTTATATGAATTAACTAGTTCATCAACTCGGGTTTACCTGGGTTTGAACAGTTGTTTTAGTCAATACTATGTACTGTTATGAACTAAACGTAATTATATGTATAGGTATCAGCCATGTATCAGCTATTTTGTGCAAAATTATTAATTAGTAAACTGAGTTTTAAGTTACTTAATAAGGTTATACCAAAAAATATAATTTAAATATAATTATCTTTAAAATACTTAATCACATTTTTTATTCTAAGGGTGTAATTTGATGCTTTGAAATAGTAATGAAAACCATCTAATTGAACTCATGTTCAACTTACAGATAAAAGGCAATGACATTTTAGATGCTTATTATTAAAGAACAAAATTTACATTATACAAAGCCTCTCATTTCTAAAACTGACACAATTTAAACAATACTATAGTAGAGATTTTGATGTATTACATCAAAATCTCAGTCACTTACAACTTACCATAAGAATAATATAAGAACCAACATAAAACTACTCCTTTTAGCCAAGTGAGACCAAGAATAACGAATATACAACGCAAAAAGGCTCTTTTCAGCTTTCCTTCAAAAGCCAAGCCAAAACTAAAATTATTCAAATTATACACATAAGACATTCCACATAGAGACAGCTCTAAAATTTCACAATAACATACCAAAGTAAGATGAGTTTTACAGCGTCTTAAATCCACTGTATGATACATTGTTTAAAATTTTGAATACCCCAGTACCATGTCTTAAAGCAGTGTTACTTCCAGTGTGTGACAGAGATAGCGCTAGACGACCTATATAGCGCTGTCTTTCTTCCACACTGGGAATAATACTGCTATAAAGCTAAGGTTGCACGTTGTTTATCAGTCCATAAACTTGTGTCTTTGTTATGCAGCGTGCTAGTTTCGAGTTTTCGGGTGACGGAGTAGGTATTCAGCCATTTTTGTTGCATTCAATGGAAGATTTAGGGTGGATTCGGATTGTTTGAACAATAGGTGGTATAGTTTTACTGTTAAGGTTTTCGTTTATTCTCTCAGTTTTAACTTTTGAGAGATGAAAGAGAAGAACAAAAATATGAAAATGTTGCATATTGTATTTGATATTAAGTATACTGTTTTAAACAACAACGTTATAAATAGTTACTGTAAAGAAAGAGCGCTGTTACGTAAATAAATATCATTTCATATTTAATCAGAGGCGGCTCGTGACAAAATTTTATGGGTGTTCACTTGAAATAAAACACTGGAAATACATGGTGTAAATCAGTACAATTTATTAAAAAAATATATATAACGGGTGATTTTTTAAGAGGTATAGGATTTGATTTTCAAAAAAAACACAAAAAACTTGAAAATGTTGATGTAATCTATAATGGAATTGATAAAACGATCAATATAATTTAATGTTTGAAGATGATTTCATGCAAATGATGGCCACGGCTCCGGTTTAGATGGCCCATTCGCATTTCGGCACACTCTCTACAACATATCGGCCGGTATATCACGAATACTTAAATGCTTCAATATTGGCTACCAGTGCGTCAATCGTTGCTGGTTTATCCCTGTAGGCATAAGAAATAGTCCAAAGACGTTTGATCACGCGATCTAGGCGGCCAATCGACGGGCCCAAAACGTGAGATAAACTGTTCGCCGAAGACGGCTCTCAATTGGGCTATTGTTTCGCGTGCCGTGTGGTATGTGGCACTGTCTTTTTGAAACCACGTGTGAGGCATGTCCAATTCTTCCATTTTGGGCAAAAAAAAATAAAATCGCCAATCGATGAAGTGCATCGCGCTCTTCTTAACCGACTTCACACTCTCTTAACCGAGCATGCATTTTGATAGTAAAATTCAATAATTTGCAAGCGTTGTTCGTTAGTAAGTCGATTCATGGTTAAATTATAGACCAAACTGAACAAGTTTGATTAAGACACAAGACACGATTCACGCGTGATCTATCAAAAACAGTATTGCCAAAAAGAAACCAGCAAAAAAATCACCCTTTATATAGATTCCGGGATTCAGGGATTCCGAAGACTCATCATAGCAATTTGAAATGCACCACAAAATACGACACAATCTATTAACCTTCGTAAAATATGTCTGTTTTCATCGACACGGTCATTGAACTCGCGTATTGACTTTCGGTACCTACGCGGAATCTAGTGCTTTATGAATGTCTTGTCGTCCGATAGACGCCAATTGCAGTTCATTCAACAAATGGTACCGAGATTGTGAATGTTTTTTCATCTTGATTGAAAGATGAGCTAAGTCGTCAACACCCGTTTCAGTCCAAGCACTCTCACCTCCGCCGGCCGCGCCCGCTTTAAATAAAAGACACGGAAAACAAAATAGTTTGTTGCTTTCATCACAACCACACAACCACGGTGTTTTCACATATTGTTCAGATTTAAACACACGCGTATATGTTTTCGTTTTTGTCGTACATTTTTGCGTAAGATCAAGTTCAGGCCGTGGCGGTCCCTTGTTAGCTTTACATTCAAGCCGAATTTGTAACGTTTTAACACACTTTTTAATGAACGCCACATTATAATTATTGTTCATTTTAACACTCACAAGTAATACTGATAACTACAGGCTATTTCAACACGTATTTTATAATTTTAATTAGAGAATTGCATGA
Source organism: Colias eurytheme (assembly GCA_907164685.1). Lineage (NCBI taxonomy): Eukaryota > Metazoa > Arthropoda > Insecta > Lepidoptera > Pieridae > Colias > Colias eurytheme. Next base: position 204,067 of record CAJQZN010043224.1, read on the forward strand.
ATCGCGCGCGTGCATTTAAGTTGACTCGAGTGTTTGTTTATATTATAGAAGTGGAAACTGGCAACGTCGCGCCGCGCGCGCAATCGCTGTCCTGCCGGGCGGTAAAAACGAACCGGCAACGTTTGCGGGTGCGGCGCTCCGTATTTTGCTACTTTTCCATAGAAAATCTTTTGTTTCACGCGCAGGGCTCTGGCAAAACCCTCTCTTTCACTCCTATTGGATTTCGTATTAGGAAATGTACTAAATCTTTTTTCATTGGAGCGCAATCGTGAGCGCTCCGCTTCGCGCGTTACATAATACAGTAGGTATTATACAGGTGTATGGGATGATGGAATGATGGATATATTCATTGGTATTAACAGTAGTTTTAAAGATTACGATTGATTTTAAATAGTAATAATTAATGTTAATAATTAAATTAAGGAGTATGATTTTATTATAATTATTTATGGGAGTTCACTGCACCAGCGCTCCTTAGGGCGAGCCGCCTCTGTATTTAATTAATGTTGATTTTCAATTCCATTCATATAGGTATAACATTAGAATAATTGAAATTATAAAACGATTGTATAGGTACAATAGCCAACATAGTTATTCACGAATAGAGTTACGATTCGTGTACTTAGTAGATATATAATATTTATTCGCTAAAAGTAAATTAATTGAAACCCTTTCTATATTTTATTAATTGTAATATAGAAAATAATATTTGTCCCAATTTCATACCAATCTACGAGAGCTAATATAGTCTACATTATTTATAGCTCTATTATCTTATCAGATATATAATCTTAACATATTATTATAGTTTTACAGCTACAACGCATAAAAATAATATTCACTATTGACACGTGTTCGCCATAAAAAGAAATAGTTACAAAGACCATAACCGTAAAGCGTATAGCAAATATTTAAACAGTATGGACAAAGGGACATTCGTTTTTATTGAATCACACGAAAGGTCGCATTTCATCGAGAAACGAGCTAAATTGCTGACACAACACCTCTCTTGCGATTTAGGAAGTTATGTAACTGTATGTTGTGATTTACTATGTTTTGCTTGAAAAATATAGTGAGATTTTATATACCTATCGAATGGTCGATGGTAGATGACTGTCACTGCCTGGGAACTGCACTAACTTAATTATTATATAAGGGGAAGGGAAACAGGGTTATCTAATATATATTATAAAGGCGAAAGTTTGTAAGGATGTATGGATGTATGGATGTTTGTTACTCTTTCACGTAAAAACTACTGAACCGATTACAATGAAATTTAGCACACATATAGAGGGTAACTTGGATTAACACATAGGATAGTTTTTATCCCGGAAATCCCACGGAACGGGAACTATGCGGGTTTTCCTTTGCAAACGCGGGCGAAGCCACGGGCGGAAATCTAGTAAATAAATAAATCATTTATTTACACCATTATAATATGTTACAAACATTATGACCCAGGCTCCTAATATAATTATGAACTATTTTTGAGGAGCCTGTGTTCACAATAATTTATATTACACTGTTACAATGGCGTATAAACGAAATCATTCAGCTTATTAGACATTGGCATTAGGTATTATGAAAAGGACTTGAAGGGATACGAGCGTCTGCGTGCGTCCATTCTCCTTCGTCCATCCGATTTTTCAGTCTGAAGAAAGTTTTAGACACTATTGAACCTGAAAAAAAAATTATTGGTATTAGTACAAACATCTAAGGATACAAGTGAAACTGGGACAAATAAAAAGTATAAAATAAACATATAAATGCCAGTTTTTATTTCATAAATTTCATGTTCAAGATTAACAGTTCGTTTACTTCGTTGCTATCGATAATTTAAAATTATTATAATCTCCTGTAAGCCAAAAATCCTGTATCGAAATTCGCGATTTTCGTTCATCAACTATAAGCATTAATGAACGATGTTTTATTTATGAATCTTTATCAAAATTTTTGAACGAGTAGTCACTTTGTTTTACGTAATAATATGTAAATGATATGAATGTATCTGAAAGAAAATGTTTTTAACGTTTATTGTATGGAATATCAGGGTTTCTTTATAGGGAGCAATTTAACAAATTTGGATATGTACAGTCTTTAGGGCTGATTTTTCAATCCTTGGTTAAAACTTATTCATCGAATAACATAATAATATTAAACTAGGTACCATTTCAAAAATATATTCTAATTGTCCGTATTCGACAGTTTACAGGTGACATTTTAATATGTTCGTGTAATACTTTATTGGACGGATAAATTTTAACCAAGGATTGAAAAATCGGCCCTTAGTGTAATAGCTAAAAATAATTTGGAAAATCCAAAAGTGCACGCCTCATAATTTTTTTTTAATAAATATTTATTAATTATTATTTTTGTTTATTTAATAACAATTAAACCACATCGAAT